>JBBPJW010001161.1:0-14607 GCA_038088935.1 Pulveroboletus aff. viridisquamosus
TATTGGTGTCCACAGATAGCACTATTTAGGGTAGACCCTTTGTACTTGGTCTGTGCGCAGATCTTGACAATATATAAGGCAGGGGGTGCAAGCTGGGGTTTCCCCAGTCTTGCTCTCTTGACCTCTTGGCTGGTTATACAGATTGAACCCTCAGATCTGCTAGCCTCTGGTTTATACAAGAGTAGTGGTCTCATCTACATTCCCTCTTGCCTAGTTAGGGGCCACTAGCATAAAAAGCCCTAGCAGTTATCAAGGATAGGATAGGAGTGTCCACCAAGGTCGACTTGAGTTTCAAGGAGTAACAGGAAGCTCCCATTTCAAAAACTACAAGTGTCACTGTTACAAAAGAAAGAAAAAGCAGGAAAAGAAATTTTCATATTAAGTCCAAGACCTTGATCACCTTGATTGATTAAGGTTGGCTTTAAAAAGACTGCCAATGTGCTTCTACTGTGAATTTGTCTTTAAAGTACAGTGGCTCAAAAAACTGTTCCAATGCTTGCATATTTTGCACTAAATGCAATTGCTATTAATAACTACTGATTATTATGCTAGGCTATAAGTGTATGAAATGCAGTACTTGCTCTTGGCTTTCTATTGGTCCAATGATCAAAGCATTTGGTTATGTTTTGGTAACATGGCAACCATATCAAAACAATTCATTGAAATAGTTTTTTGACTTTAAATTCCCATTACATATATTGGACCCTGAAGTGCTGTAAGATAATTATATATCTATATCTTAGGTAAGTAATATATTATGTCACTCTTATGTCACTAATTAGCCTGCAGCATATATAAACCCTACTATTACAAATAAATTCCCATATCTTTATCATAAAACATCTTTCTGCTGCTTAAAGAGATAATATCATCTCTCTTGCCTCTCTTGATCTTTTCTGTAGGAAAATAATCATGGTGGTTGTCTTTCAAAAATTTCTTCTATCAACAAGCATGCTATTGTTTAAAAAATTCTTACTAAAAGGGCCAGTAATGCAGTTCAGGCCACTCATTTTATCAATTCCACTTCAGCACTCCTGTCTGCCCACAAATAGTCAGGAATACCCTCAAGGAAGCTTCTCTAAAAGCTGTGGTAAAGAAAAAAAACTTTTTTTTCTATTATTTACAGAAAAAGCAGGTTGGCCTTTGATTTGAAGTATGAGCATTGGACTATGGAGGACTGGAAGAGAGTGATTTGGTCAAATGGGACTAAAATCAATAGAATTGGATCAAATGAACAAGAATATATGTGGAAAAAGAATAAAGAGAGGATAAGTTCTAAGGAGATCAAAGGTACAGTTAAGTTTAAAGGAGGATTACTCATGGTATGGGGCTGTATTGGATGGAATGGTGTGGGAGTTTTGAGTGAGATTGAGGGAAGGATGGATGCTGAACAGTATGTGGCAATTTTGAAGAAAGGATTGTTGCAGAGCATGGAGAGTTCTGAAATTCCTTTAGATAAAATCATCTTTTAGCAAGATAATAATCCCAAGCATATCTCTAGAAGAGCTCAAATCTGGTTTAAGAAGCAAGATATTAAGCTTCTGGATTGGCCTGCTCAATTTCCAGACCTTGATTCTATTGAACATACTTGGAGTCATTTAAAAAGATGCCTTTTAGATTATAAAAGGGCATCTACAGAAGTTCATCAATTATAAAATAGGATGGTAGTAGAGTGAAAAGGTATTTTTGTGAAGGTGTCAAAAATGAATAGAAAGCATGCCTAGAAGGATTCAAGCAGTCATCAAGGCCAAGGGAGGTCATATCAGGTACTAAATATCATATCTATTTAAAGTCAAAAAACTGTTCCAATGAGTTATCATTTTGATATGGTTGCCATTTTACCAAAACATAATCAAATGCTTTAATCATTGAACCAATAGAAAGCCAAGAGCAAGTACTGCATTTTATACACTTATAGTTTAGCATGATAATTAGTAGTTATTGATAGCCATTGCATTTAATGCAAAACATGCAAATATTGGAATAGTTTTTTGAGCCACTGTATAAAGTAATTAAGTCTGGAGAGACTTGACCACCCATATCTGCCCTTTATATATTGCCAGGGTAGGTGCACAGACCATGTACAGTAAGCCTACCCTAAGCTACTACTATTCATGGACACCAATAGTAGTAAGTGTGCACTTATTAAATAAAGAAGGGAAATGCATGGAGCAGATATGAATAAGTAAGGCAGTGGCCTTATGGATCAAGGGATAGGAATGGAAGAGAAGAGAAGACTTGGAATAGGAGATCAGGATCTATCATAAGAAGATCATAAGGATAGGGATCTCTGTCACAGATATAATGAAATTATAGATATGGATCCAGGATCCATCAGATCCATGGAGATAGTATCAAAAATCTAGATTAAAAAGATCCAGGGCAGATACTGGGAAGATCCCAGATCCCATCAGAGTTATTACTTAATCAGTTACTTTGTTATGATTGGTCCCTTTCCTTTTCATCTCTTATCCTAGCTTATACTCTCTGCATGTTTCTGATACTTTCTTGTTATGATCTGGAACATTCAGACTTCTTCTGTTTCAGAACATTTCCTTAGTTGGCAGGTATTACCCATAGCCCACTTTCTTTGCATTCCATCTGTTTTCACACAGATTACTTACTTATCTTAGTCACATACTCTAACATATTCAACTGAGTCTGAATCTTATTGTCTCTATATAAGTAGCATACTTTTCTTCTCACATTCCTTATGCTACTTCTGCTTTATCCAACCTTGCTTTCTTCAAGCACCATTTAAACTTTTGCCTCACTCTTATCAAGAAAGTTCTTTGATGGCAAGCACCACTCAAGTAACCTCAACAAGTTCCAGTGTCCCTGTCTTGTCTTTGAGACTATGATGCTGTCCCACATTTGCACCATCACTAGCATCTGAGGCTGACAATTATTGTGCCTCTCCTTTAGCCCATCATAGCTGCAAGGTCCACATTAGTCCCTACCTGGACCTAGCATAACAAAAGAAGTAGCATATCTACTTGTGGCTACCATTGCTGTAGTTTCACCAATATTCCATCCAAGATCCCCTTGTTCCTCAATATCCTCTGGGGAGAGCCTAGATCTCTGTTCATGAAGAACCATCTAGAATCTTCTGAAACAGAAGAACTCTTGATCCATCACTCTAGCTCCCTGGAAGTGTAATCTTTATGATTTTTTCTTGCACTTCACAGAACATCAAGAATAAGATTGTGCTTTTGTGCACAAGTTAAAATGGCAGGCTAGCCATTCTGGACTAAATACTGAATTGGTCCCAGTGGACACCTTACTAAGAGCTGAGGTTTTGAGCTAGACCTCAGGGAACTAGGCAAAAGGAGATAAAAGAAGAGTCAGATGACTTGTATAAAGCATAGAGCCCAAGTGCACAAGACTGGGGATTCCAGCTTGTGCCAGCCCTTTATATATGCTACAGTATTGTGCACAGACCATGTAAATGGGCCCGGCCCTAAGTATGCTACAGTAAGCCAACCAATGGCAATAAAAGAGCAAGTACCTTAGCAGTTCCTCATGGGAGCTGCCAGGCAATGATATTATGGTCTAGGACTGTGATTTTGTGAAAATGTGAAAGTGTGAAAGTATAAAGAGGTGAAAGTGTGAAATGGTGAAGATGTGAAAGGAAAAGTGTCCCGTGGTCACATGATGTGAAAAGTGAAAAATGATTATAACACAAGTTCTCTTCTTCTTTACAGATTTTCTGAAAGTCTACTTCTTTTTTCCCTACTCCAGTCTGCCACTGTCCTTTTTTTCCCCTCCCTTTAAATTTTCTCCCCTCCCCCACTATGTTCAACTCCCTTTATCAAACCCACCAAGCTCCATCTTGGTGCCCCAGAACACTTTAAAGGCAACCACAACAAAGCAGAAGCCTGGCTGAACTCTGTCCAGTTTTACCTCTTTGTTAATGTTGTGGTCTATAACTCTGATGAAAAGAAGATTACATTTACCCTCTTCTACATGACTAAAGGCCCTGCTTTCTCATGGGCAACCAATTATCAGAAAAAGAGTATCACTGGTACAGTGGTAGCCATGGGCTCTTTTGGCAATTTTGTTAAGGCATTTGGTGTCTTGTTTAAAAGACAAGACACCATTATATCTGTAGTCCATTGGCTTACCAACACCCAGATACATCAAAACAAGAAAGGTGAGTGGACCCTCTCACTCATTAAATATATTGCAGAGTTTCAGAACTACATGGTTCTCACCAATATTAAGAATAACAATGTCCTTATTGTCTACTATGAAGCTAGAATTCCCCTCTGGCTCTTATATCAAATTCAAAACCTTGACAAGATTTCCATCACCATGGAAGGATAATACAAAAAGGCCATCCACTTTCAAGGAACCTCAGAACATGTCAAGCTCACTAAGCTTCACTGCAAATACTTCAGGGTCCATGCCTAGACCTCTGCCCCCTTAGTTACCCCATAGGCTGAAAAAGACCTAAACACCATGGATATTGACTCCATTTGACTCACCAAGTTAACTTCCCAGGAGCAAGAACAATGTTTCAAGCTTGACCACTGTCTCTAATGTAGAAAACCCAGATACAATGCTACTTTATGTTCTAATCAATGTACCTCTCCACCCATATCCAATTCCACCACCACCCCTGCTAAGAAATCCATCAAGAAGGTTACTGCCAAAGAAGAAATAACAAATATTAAAGAGGTTAGTGACAAAGAACCAGAGGTGAAAAAAGTTGGGTTGGATTTTTGAAATAGAGTACCTCCCCTATGCAAGATGCTCCCTCTCTTTTGTATGTGCCTGTACTTGTATCTTTCTCTAGAAAGTTTATGAGAATCCCAGTACAAGTTTCCCCTCTGTGCATCCAAGATTAGTGATAGATGCCTTTGCCCTTATCAACAGTGGAGTACAAATTAACTGAATTAACTGGGAGTTTATCTTTCACAACAAGTTCCCCTGTACTTGACTTCTCACTCTCCTTAACATCTGAAATGTTGACTCTTTTCTAAACAAGAAGGGTCAAATTACCTACATGTGTATGATACTTCTTCAACTCAAAGGGGTAATTTACTTGGTCTCCTGCCATATTATGGCATGTGGTAGAGAAACTCTGATCCTTGGACTTCTATGGCTTCAAACCATAAACCCCAGTGTTGATTGGTTGGCCAACTTACTTACCTTTCCTTTTTCCTCCAATTAGTCAAAGGAACTTTATTACTCTGGGATTACCTAACTTGCCCTTAGACAATACCACATCCAGGAAGTAACTATCCCAGACAATAAACACCTAGTTTACTACCTTGAATGCAAATTCCCTAGCTGACACATTAACAATGACCTCTATAAATGGCACTTCTCCCATATTATTAACTCCTGCTCCATGTTTCTCTCTTTAGTAACAGTAGTAAAACTCACTACCTCCACAGAACTTGCCATTGAAGCTGAAAAGGCTAAGCTCAAGACCACTCTTCCTCCCAAATACCAACAATTCACTGCAGTCTTTGCAGATATCCTCAAGACCCTAGACAAACTTCTGCCCATTAGACCTTACAACCACAAAATCAACCTCAAAGAGACTTTGTACTCAAAATTGGGAAGATCTATCCCCTGTCTACACCAGAGTGCCAAGCCACCAAGGAGTTTATTAAAGAAAACTTTCACATGGGCAAGACTTGCCTCTCCAACTTCCCTTAAGTGTCTTTCTTCTTTTTTATCAAAAAAAGGGACAGCAAGCTATGCCCTTGCCAAGATTATAGATATCTTAATGAACACACAATTCATAATGACTACCCCCTTCCCCTTATCTCCAACCTCATCAACAAACTTCATGAAGCAAAACTCTTCACCTATTACAATCTTGGCTTGGCACTGAAAGTAATAAGACAAAAAGTTGGAAAACAAGAGCAGAACACTACTAAGCCCAATTCTGAGGGCTAGGAAAGAGATATATAACTTAGAATAATGCTCTATAAGAGCAAAGTACACTGGAATTTATTAGAGATCACTCAATAGCCAAGAAAGAGCTATAGCACAAGTGTTTAAGTTTAAGGACTTGGGACATAAGGCTATCTCATTAAGTACATGTGTATAAATCAAGCTATGCTACTAAATAAGGTAAACTTTTAAATAAGTAAGAAAATAAAGACATGAAACAAAGAGTAGAAGTAAAAAGTAGATAAGTACAATGGCAGGACAGTAAAAATAAATGTGGATATAACATTACTAAGTTCAATATTTGATGGCAATATAACAATGTCCATATCAAAGATGGACATCAATGGAAAGCAGCCTTCATCACTTATAAAGGCCTCTTTAAATCCATGGTGATGTTCTTTGATTTGAACAATTTACCTACTACATTCTAGTACTTTATAAATGACTCCTTCTGCAGAAGGATGGCTTGTCATCTATATGAATGACCTACTTATCTTCTCTCCAGATGCTGACACACACAAAAGCTGCATCTCCTGCATCCTTTAACAGATGGCAGATCTTAATCTTCATTTAAAACTGGAGAAATGTACCTTTGTCTTTTCCAAGGTTGAATATCTAGGTATGATTGTTTATCCAGATGAACTTGCCATGGACCCTGTCAAACTCAATGGTATTGCCAAGTGGCTTACCTTCAAGAAAGTTAAGAATATCTGTTTTTTTCTGGGTTTTACTAACTCTTATAGGCAGTTTATTTCCAACTACTTCTTGATTGTATTATATGCTTAGCAGAACACTAACAATCCTGTCATATGATCATGAGATTCTATTGCCAAAACAAGGATAACCCTAGATTTGGATTTGGTTCTTTATCAGACTATTCCCCATATTTCAGTATTGGTCACATAATATGGCAGATCTCAGATAAGATCTAGATTGATTATAATAACATCTGATCTAATAAATTTAGATTAGAATTGTTACAACTCTAGATTCCAGAGGCTAAACCTAGATAAAGAGTAAGAAAAGGAAACACAAAGAGAAAACTCAAGAGAAGGCTTTGAAAAGGAGCAACCAAGAAGGGATTGATAAAAAAGGACTTAGAAGAGACTCATGCCCATGTAACTAAGGACCTGTCCTGAAAGGGTAGGGATTCAAAGAAGTGCAAACTGCAAAGTATAAAGTAATCAAGTCTGAGAGACTTGACTACCCATACCTGCCCCTTATATATGGCCCAGGGTGGCACACAGACCAACTATACTAAGCCTACCCTAGACTACCTACTAGCTATGGTCACCACTAGCAGTAAGAGCACACTATTAAATAAGAAAGGTAAAGGCATGGAGTGGATATGAAGAGTGAGGCAGTGGCCTCATGAATCAAGGGACAGAAATGAAAGAAAAGGGAAAACTTATAATGGAAAATCAAGGTAAACATGAGAATGAGGATTTCTGCCACAGATGTGATGGAATCATAAATATAAATCCAAGATCCATCAGATCCATGAAAATATATCAAGCTCTTAATAGGGAAGTCTGGAACAGATCCTATGTTACATGACCACTAACCATAAAGGTACTCATAAATAGTCAAACTCCAAGCTAGGGTTACCTGAAAAGAAGTATATCTTCCATGATCACATGACATAAAAGTAGTAGTTGTGCAAGATGCATAACAAGAATCAATCTGTGGCAGAAATCCAGATGAAGATCTCATTAGCCTTATGGTTGCCTGGCCACATTTATATCAATTTTTGCTATATGCTTTCCTTCCATTTTCCCACATTTTTATGATGTGGCTTCTCTTCTATCTCCCTTGATCTGTAAGGCCACTGTCTTACTTCTTACCCTTTATCCTATGCTTTCTTATTTATAGCAAGAGTACTTGCTGCCATTGGTGGCCATAGATAAGTAGTTAGTCATTCTGTATATTGGGACTGTGTCCCTAGTATACAGGGTAATAAGAACTTGGGGTTTCCCTAGTCTAAATCTCTTGTACAATTAGCCAGTTCTATAGGGGGTTTCCACTTATCCTTTTCTTTGCCTAGTTCTGGGGCTCTAGCATAAAAGCCCTCTTATTGTTATTGTTATGGGCCTTTACCACTCACTGGTTCATTTTCACAGTTGCAAATAGGAACTGGCATCCCTGTTCCTATTTTTTCCAGACCTTTTCCACTACTGAGTATTATGCTAGGCCTGGGTAGGGTCAGGCATAGACCTCAGAAGAGGGAACTGCAAGTGGGGTAAGCTTGATAAAGGGTCAGCTCATGGACAAGGGATGATGCAACATAAGGATAACATCAATAAGAGGGGTGCTTGGATGAGGTGTCAAGCTATGACAGGGACACTGGCCTGTGGAATACAATCAATGGCTGGCATTGACAGAGTTCAAGGACTCCCTCTTGTGCACCAATGTGTGAACTAAGAAGTGATATATTATCAAGAGACCATAAGGTCCAAGGTAGCAAGAAGAGATATGAGAGGTAAAAAGTAGCATAAGAAGAAGGGAGGTGAAGTACACTACTTTATAGTACAAAGAATAGAGTTCAGACTCAGTTGGATGAGTCATGTAAATGACAAGTGCTAAGTAAATTATCTGTGTGGAAATGGATGGAACATGGAAGAAGCAGTCTTGTGTAATATAATATGACTCATATGAGGGAAGCAGATCAAGAGTCATAGCAGCTGATTCAGAGAATGTTCTGGAATGGAAGAAGGGAAAAGATTCCAGAACATGAACAAGAAAGTGTCCAAGACATGTAAAGATGAAACTATAATGAGGTGAAAGGAAAAAGAGTAGAGTAGGGGAATCATAACATTATCCTCTTCATATATCTGATATCCCAATTAGACACCACTAGTTATAGGCTGCTGGGAAGCCCATGATGTTTGCCCAGTTGACATTGTCAATGATATTATCCTTATTATTGATGTGATAAAAAGGTGGTGGAAGTAAGCAAGCCAAGAAAGTGTAGTGGTAAGATCCATGAGAGTGGCAAGAGAATCATGAGAAACACAAAGATTAGGTAGAAGATGAGGAGAATGAGGTAGAGGGCTAAGAATGAGGTTGGCTGTTATGAATCTAGACCAATAGCAAAGAAAATCACCTTAAGGAGTGCTCAAAACTAGGGGGACAAAAGAATGGCAGCCTAGAAAAGGCACTAGAAAACAAGGTAAACAAGTAAACAAGTGCTCTAGACTGGGAAACCAGTCTATGCCCTTGCCCCTTTATATATTGCTACAAAGTGTGCATAGACCAGGCCATGAGAAATACATGAAATAGCTGGTATACAGAGAACAATGCTAAATAAGGAAATAGGGCAAAGGAAAACTAAATAGGAACCAATGGCAAATAGGGAGAAATTAGTAAAAGAAAGCAAGGCAAAGGTAAGATATGACATCAGAGGGCTAGGCCATGACATCAGAGAAGATCTAGGCTATAATGAGGTAAAAGGCTATGCTACAAAGGCTAGACCAGGCTAGATCCAACCTTATGGCATGATAAGATATAAAATGAGATAAGATGAGATGAGATAAGATCAAAGAAAGTGGTCAAAGATAGTAAATAGTAAAAAGAACTTAGTTTAGGGTAAGAATGAAAAATAGCCTCTAGCTAAGTAGTGCCAGTGTATAACATTGAAAAAGAGGGCAATGAGCCTGGTTATGGCCAGGTTGCCATCAAAAACAGGTGGGGCACTGGTAAGAGAGACACTGGACCTGTTGGTGGCCCAGTACATGACATTAAAAATACCCATTGCAATAGTGAAGGTGGCTAGGAGGTAAATGGGCTCTGCTGTCATTGTTATGGTTCCAATCTAACACGATGGTCTCACATAATTGTGAGAACTGTGGAGCATGTGATCATGTGAACAAGTAGCCTTACAAGGCAAACCCTAGACTAAGGCTAAGTCCTATTTCAGAGTATTCCCTGGCATCAGGTATTGGTCACATGATGTGGCAGATCTCAGATGAGATCTAGATCCCTCCAATGATATCTGATCTCTTGATCTAGATTAGGATCTGATCTGTGGCAGAGATCCAGATGGGAAATCCTAGGCCTTATGGTGGCCATGCCTATTTCATTAATCTATACTAGTGCCTTTCCATTCCATCCACATCCTCATGGTGTGACTTCTCTTCCATTCTTATCCCTTGATCCATAAGGCCACTGCCTCACTCCTCATTGCTGCCCCATGTTCTCCCTTCATATATCTATTTAGAGGTAGGAGCTACTTTAGCTATTGGTGCCCATAGATAGCATACTTTGGGTAGACCTCCTGTACATGGTCTATGCACAGACCTTGACAATATATAAGGCAGGAGGTGCAAGCTGGGGAAACCCAGTCTTGCTCTCTTGACCTCTAGGCCAGATCTACAGCTATGATCTAAGGCTTTGATCCAAGAAGGATCTCCCTTCAGCTCTTACTGCTGTCTGGCTTTCTGGTTTATACAAGGGCCCAGGATCTCACTACTTTCTCTTCATTGCCTAGTTAGGGGCCACTAGACCAAAAGCCTCAGCAGTTATCAAGGACAGATTAGGAGTATCCACCAAGATTAACTTGAGTATCAAGGCAGGATGGGTAGTCACCTGTATTAGTCATGTCCTAACCACCATGCTTCTATATGGGTAATGTGGTCAAGCTTAGTAAGAGTAAGCAGGAATAATAAGATGGAAGATATGGCAGGGTAAGTAGAAGGGAGGTGCTGCCAAGCAGCAGATAACTCTTGTTTGAATCAGTCAAGGTCAACAAGAAACTCCCCAAACTCCAGTTAATAGGCTAGATTATCTAGGATAAGGGATAACTGGTGATAGATGGTGTCTAGACCTTTGCAAACAGCATCAGTGTCAACTTTAGCAGTGTGGTGGAGGAGCTGGGTAATCAATAACATTTTCTTGATCTGATGGTAGAGCCAGTAGAGGGCCCAGAGGAGGGAGTATATGTTAAAATGGGATTTGATGGCAATAGAGAGTCACAAGTCAAATACAAAGAACTGGAGTCCAATACAGTACATATTGTTGTAGTCTCTGGAGCAGAGAGCATGGGCAGAGATGGGCAAGTTAACTGCAGCAATGGGGTGAGAAGTGGCCAGGTGGTCCCTAGATGGTGGAACTGGAATGGCTATGGAAGAGAACAATGTGTTGGCCAGGTAAGTGGGAGCAGGAAATAGTATAATGGGGACAGAAGTGGTTTCCTTGGCAGGAAAACCATTGACTAAGGTCATGGTGGGTAATGTGAATGGCAATGAGTTGGTGGAGATAATGACAGTCCCAGAGGGAAGAGAGTGGGCATGCATGGGGAAGATAGCATTGAGTGTTTCTTGTATAGGTGAAGATGAAATATTGAAGGCAGGGGACAAGATGGCATTGGTGTTAGAGAACATGGTTACTTGTAAGCAGAGTGGGGCTTGGGTTTCTTGGTGCGAGTGATACAAGAAGAAGAGACAATTGGGGAAATTTCAAGGAAGTGCCACTTTTTATATGGGGTCAGGAGTTCAAAAGCATTACTGATATTGGACTTAGCTTCCCATGAGTCTTCTTTTATTGAGTAATTTTTCCATCAGATCAGAAAGGAGCAGGAAGAAGGCAAGCCACAATGTTTTAATATCCACTTGACTTTATATTATTCTTGACCTTCTACAAGGTCTGGGGGTGAAGCCAGGAAGTTCTTCCCATGTACATCATTTTTGCAATAGGGCAATAATAATGAAGCATGGAAGACCAAATGGATCTTCCAGGTGATTGGGAGATGGAGCCTATAGATCACAGGGGAGAGCACTTTAGTAATGGTAAATGTTATGCATCTTGCACAACCATCATTTTCACATCATGTGATTGTGGGAACAATACTCCTTTTCAGGTAACCCTAGCCTGGGGCTTGGCTATTCTTACATGAGTACCTTATGGTCAGTGATCACATGACTAGGATCTGGGATCTTTCCAGGATTTACCCATAGATCTTCCCCATCTAGATCTAGTTATATCTCCTTGGATCTACATCTATGATCTCATCTGTGGCAGAGATCTCCATCCTCATATGTAACCCTGATCTTCCATTATAAGTTCCACTCTTCTTTTCCATTTCTTCCCTTGATCCATGAGGCCACTGCCTTACTCTTTATATTCACTCCATGCTTTATCCTCTTCTATTTAATAGTGTGATCTTACTGCTATTGGTGTTCATAGATAGTAGTACTCTAGGGTAGGCTTAGTATAGCTGGTCTGTGCATCTCCCTAGGCCATATATAAGGGGCAGGTATGGGTAGTCAAGTCTTTCCAGACTTGATCACTTCATATCTTGCATAAAGCACTTCTTTGGACTCCTACCCTTTCAAGGATAGGCCCTTAGTTGCATGGGCATGAGTCTCTTCTGAGTCCTCCTTTATTAATCCCTTTTTGGTTGCTTCTCTTCAGAGCCTCCTTTAGGATTTCCCTCTTCATGTTCCTTCTCTCTCTCTTTATCTAGGTTTAGCCTCTGGAATTCAGAGTTATAACAGTAAAGGGTCCTTCCCTTTTTGATGTGAACTTTGGGTTGGTGACAGAACATTTTAGATTCCATGCTTCTAGCCAAACTTTTGTTCCTTTGGTAAAGAGAACAAACTTGAAGTGAATGTAAAATGCCATTATCTGGCATGCAAGGTCATGGGCAGCAAGGGCTTCATTTCTAGCTGTGGTCAAGTGTTTTAGCCTATCAGCAACAGCAGGCATTAGAGTTTCAAAGATTACCAAGGGAAAAGCATGGGGTTTATAGCCCATTAGAAGATAAAATGGTAACTGATTAGTTATGGAGTGAGGGTGGTGGTTGTGTGTGAATTCAGCATGGGAGATGTTTTCTGCCCACTTGAACAGGTTAGCTCCACAGAAGATACAGAGGTACATTTCTATTTCTTAATTGACATGTTCAGTCTCTCTGTCAGACTGGGGGTAATATGCAGTGGACAAGAACAAGTTGTAGTTGAGGATGAAATGGGTTCTTCCCATTCTGGCCTTGTGTCTCAATGCTGTCCCAGTGGATGCCTTGTACTCAATAGCTTGGGTTTGAACTAGACCCAAGAGAACTAGGCAAAAGAAGTAATGAGAAGAGTCAAGGACTTGTATAAAGCTCAAGAGCTCAAGTGCACAAGACTGGGGAGTCCCAGCTTGTGCCAGCCCTTTATATATGCTATAGTGCAGTGCACAGACCATGTACCTTGGCCTGGCCCTAAGTATGCTACAGTAATCTGACCAATGGTGATAAGGAAGTGAGTACCTTAGCAGTTCCTCATGAAAGCTGCCAGGTGATGATGCCATGGTCTAAAGTGTGACTTAGTGAAAGAGTGAAAAAGTGAAGGTGTGAAAGAGTGAAGGTGTGAAGGTGTGAAATGTGAAAAGGTAAAGGGTGAAAGGTGTCCCATGGTCACATAATGAAAAAAATGAAAAAGTGATTATAACAGAGGAGTTTCCCCAACTCTTTGGCAAAGGTGAAGGTAAACTGTGGGCCTTGATTGGAGATGATTTTGTCATACAAACCAAAGCATTTGTAGACTTTCTTGAAGAAAAGCATAGCTATTTCTTCAGTGGTGGTGATTTTCTTGGTGAAGACAAGAACTACCCCCTTAGTAAGCCCATGGTTGACCATGACAAACAGGGAATCAAAGTCACTGGAATGGGGAAGATCAGTGATTAGATTACAAGAGATCTGCTGGAAAGGGTGGAGAGCCCATGAGGAAATGGGGTAAAGGGCAGGTGTGAAGAGATAAGTGTTGACCTTGTGCTGTTGGCAGACAGCATAACCATTAACATACTTGTGAACATAGGCAGCAAGACCAGGCCACCAGAATTCTTGTTGAACAAGCATGCAGGTCTTAAAATAGTCAGAATGGCTGGCAGTTTCATAATCATGGCAATGGCAGAAAATGAAGCAGTGAAAAGATTTATCTGGGGGAACATATACATGGTCATGGTATGTGAGCAGAGTATCACAGAGTTTCCAGTCACAGAAGTGTGACTGTAAGCCATTGCACATGGGGCCATTCCATTTCTGAAGGATGGAGAGGTAGAGGGAATCATCCACTTGATATTTGTAGATGTGGGTATAAAGGGTAACATCAATGACATGACAGAAGATGGTCTCAGGGAGCAGGGTAACTTCCAAGTTGTCAGTGAAGAAGTCCAGGCAGAGATCCAGATGATAAAAGAGGGTGTCAGGTCCAGTAAGGGAGGTTCCAGCAATGTGGTAAAGCTGAATGTCGAAGTCAGTGAGATCAAGAAGCCAATGGGCTTGTTAGCAGTTGAGTGTCTGGGGGGCATGGAAGTAGGTAAGGTTCTTATGATTAGTGAAGACCTGAACCACATGGAGAGAGCCCTGGAGATATTGCCTTCAGGCTTTCAGAGCATGGATAATCACAAGAAGTTCATGATCATAGATATTATAGTTTTTCTTAGCAGGGAAAAAGGACTGTGAGAGATAGGAGCAAGGGTGCCAGTCTCTGTTGGCATTTGTTTGAAGGAGAATCCCACTGGATGCATACATAAATGTATTAGTGGCAATAGCAAAGGGTCAAGAGAGGTTAGAAAGCTGGAGAACTGGCTGGAAAAGAAAGAGTGCCTTGAGCAAATCAAAGGACTCTTGACAGAAGGGGGACCAGGACCAAGAAACTGTCTTCTTGGTCAGATCAAGAAGCAGATGAGCAATGGAGAAGTAATTGGAAATAAATCACTGGT
>JBBPJW010001162.1:0-14598 GCA_038088935.1 Pulveroboletus aff. viridisquamosus
TATTTGCAATTTCTGGTAATCTTGATACCATGTTTAACATTGGGCAAATGTGTAGAGTGTCTGTCACATTGCTAACATATTATGTATCATATAAAGTAGTACCTATTTCAAGAACAAAATACAAGTGCAACAAGGCATGATAAGATCTCATTGGAGACCAGGCTGATTGGCAGATGTTATAACACTAAATCCCAGAGGCTATAGCTATATCTAGACACTGGGGAAAAGAGAAGAAACACAGAAGAGAAACTCCTATGGAGGCTCTGAAGAGGAGCAACTGAAAGAGGGAATAAATAAAGAGGAATTGAAAGAGACTTGTGTTATGGCTCCAGCCTAACACGTGGTCACACGTGATCGTGAGAGCTCTCCAGAAGCATGTGATGCAGGTCATGTGACCAGAGCACGTGATCGTGCGAAGGAGCAGCCTTATAAGGTCAAGCTCTAGGCTAAGGTTAGTAGTTCTATTAAGAGTATTCCCTGGCACTTGTGAGGTCACATGATGTGGCTGGATCTCAGATGAGATCTTAGACTGATCCGATGATATCTCTAATGGAGATTAGGATCTGATCTGTGGCAGAGATCTAGATAGATCTCCTCGGCCTTCAGGCAGCCATGCCATTATCATAGAACCAGGGCAGTGCTTCCCTTCCATTCTCCCACATCCTCATGGTGTGGCTTCTCTCCTCCATCCTACATCTGCGAGGCCCTTGCCTCACTCCTACCTCATGATATATGCATTCCCCTATCTATTTAGGGATACAAGCTACTTAGGCTATTGGTGACCATAGATAGCTAACATTAGGGTAGGCTCCCTGTAGTTGGTCCGTGCACTTAGACCAGCAATATATAAGGCAGGGAGTGGTAAGCTGAGGTCTCCTCAGTCTTACTCTCTTGTCTCTTACACTGAGATTATACAAGAGATCTCTACGATCTCCCGGCCATTCCTTCTAAGGGATCCCCCTGAGCTCTCTAGGGTTGAGGCTCCGACTCTCACTTGCCTAGTTCGGGGCCACTAGCTCAAAAGCCCTAGCAGCTGCAGGAAGGTGCTCACCAAGAAGTTGTTGATTGAAGACTATGGGGTAACACCCATAACAACTTGGGACTTGTGCAACTATAAACTAGCTTTAAAGGGGCTGAAATCCAAAGAAGTGCAAAATGCAAGTATTACACTGCAAGACTTTGAGCAACTACATCTATGTCCTTGGTGTGTGCTTCTGCTGCTGCTAGGGTACTGCTAAAGCCTAACCTTTGAACTAGAGGCTAGAAGAACTAGGCAAGAAGGATTTTGGGTCAAGGAACTTGTGAAAATCTTAGGGATATAATGGAAGAGGAACCATATCATGAGAATGTGGAAGAATGGAAGGACACACAGGATGGCAGATATAAATAAGACATGGCCATTATTAGATCAAGAAAATCCATCAGGTCTCTGCCACAGATATAGATTCTAATCTAGATTCAAAGATCAGATATCATTGAAGACTGTACCTGAATCTTATCTAATATCTGCCATATTACATAACCAAACCTGTAATGGGAAATACTCTGAAATAAAGGACTTAGCCTTAGCCTAGGGTTATTCTTATTAAACTACTTGTTTGCATGATTACATGCTCTGAAGTTCTCATGGTCACATGCTTGAGATCATCATATTTGCTAGATACATAACAAAGATGACATTATAGCCCTCTAATTTTGAAAGTCCTATAATAAAGTCTGTTGAAATGTTTTTCCAAGAAGATAAAGGAATAGAAGGAGAAAGAAGTTTTCCTGCTGGTGCTTTTTGTGAATCATTTATCAGGGAGCTTGCTTGGCAGGTTTGTAAATAAGAGTCCATATTTTTTGCCTGACTAGGCCAGAAAAACCATCTTTTAAGTAAGTGTAAAGTTCATTGTTGTTTTCTCCATGACCTGCAATCAGAGAATCATAACAATATTAAATAGTCTCTTGCATAAGAGATTCTGGAACAAAAAGAACATTGGTTTTTGAATATGTAGAGTATTTCTGTTCAGAATTATAACATAACCTAGAAGAGTTATGAGAAAGCTAAGAGAAGGCAGAAATAACTTAAAGAAAAAAAGAGTTTAAAAGGGTAATTGGGCAGGCAGAAAAAAAGAAAGGGGAAAAAACAACAATATTCTTGTTTGATTTATTAATGATGTTGCCATAATCAGCTCAATGAAAGAGAGCATCTGTGTGACCATTACTGGGCCTGGATTTATAGATAATGGTGAAACAATATTCCATGAGAGTTTCAATTCATTGAGCCTGATGAGAGGAAAGGTCAAGCAGTTTTCACCAATTTTCTAAAGCTTGGTAATTGGTTTATATGTCAAAATTGAGCTGATTAATGAGGAGATGCAACCATTTATGCAAAGCACAAACAACAGCCAAAAGTTCTTTGTTGTAGATGGGATAATTGCATTTCACTCCAGACAAAGAGTGAAAAATAAAGGTAGCAGAGTACCAATTACCATCAACCATATATGAAAGAACAGCTCCAATAGTGATATTCAATGCATCAGTTTCAACATGAACTGGATGGAAGGAGTTGGGATATACAAGAAAAGATACCATGGACAGATGTGCTTGAATACATTAAAAGCCACCTGATAATCCTGGGTCCATTTGAATGGAGTATCTTTTTTGGTAAGATTATTAAGCAGACAAACTATATCTGCAAAGCCCTAAATAAACCAGTGATAGTAATTGGCAAGTCCAAGAAAGGCTTGAACATGCTTAAGAATATATGGCATAGACCAATCCACAATAGCCTGCACCTTTCCTTTATGCATCTCCACCCCATTTTTAGAGATGACCATTCCTAAATAATCCACCTTTTCTTGAATAAAATGGCATTTGAATGGTTTGAGAAAGAGATCATTGTTATGAAGATATTGGAGAACTTCTCTAACTGTTATACTACAAGACTTTGAGCAACTACACCTATAGCCTTGGTATGCACTCCTGCTACTGCTAGAGGTACTGCTGAAGCCTAACCTTTGAACTAGAGGTTAGGAGAACTAGGCAAGAGGGATATTAAGTCAAGAAACTTGTGAAAAAATCTTAGAGATTCAAGTATACAAGACTGGAGACTTTAGCATGGACTTGTACCCCTTTTATACTATTGCATCTTGAGCATGGACCAGAAGAGTGTGCTCCACCCTACAGTAGTGTATAGTAAGCTGCCTAATAGCAGAAAGAGAGTAAAAGTCTAGAAATATATAAGAAAAACAGGTGGTATGTGTTATATAACTAGCAAACAGAATGATCTCAAGCATGTGAACATGAGAACTGTTGAGCACATAATGCAAATAGTTGCATAGTCATGTGATCAAGAGCATGTGATTGTGTGAACAAGTATCCTTATAAGGATAACCCTAGGCTAAGACTAAGTCCTTTATATCAAAGTATTTTCCTGCATTAGGTATTAGTCACATGATATGGTAGATCTCAGATAAGATCCAGGTACAGTCCCCAATGATATCTGATCTTAGGATCTAGATTAGGATCTGCATCTGTGGTGGAGATCCAGATTGGATCTTCTAGGCCTTGCTACTACCATGCCTCTTTTATATTTCTAATTCTGTGTGCTTTCTTTCCATTCTCCCACATTCTTATGGTGTGGCTTCTCTTCCATTCCAATTCCTTGATCCATGAGGCCACTGCCTCACTCCTTCATATCTGCCCCATGCATTCTTCTCCCCTTTATAATAAAGCCAGTTATGCTATTGGTGTTTATAGATAGCATAGTCTAGGGTAGGTCTTCTGTACTTGGTCTGTGCATATGCACTGGCAATATATAAGGCAGGGGGTGCAAGCTGGAATTTCCCCAGTCTTGCTCTTTTAATCTCTTGGCTGGTTATATAGGCTAGTCTCTACTAGTGCTGCTAGCTGTTGGTTTATACAAGAAAAGTGGTCTCAGCTTTCTCTCATTTGCCTAGTTAGGGGCCACTAGTTAAAAGTCTCACCAGCATTCCAGGACAGATTAGGAGTGTCCATCAAGGAGGTTCAAGTATCAAGCCAGGACAGACAAAGTACCCATAATAGTATGAAATTTGTTATAATGCATTTTTTTTCTTTTCTAAATCATGTAAATTTATCTTATCTTCTCCATGTGGTTATTTAATCTTTTATCTTATCAGGGCATGTGATAGGTCACATGACTCAGGATATAAAGTTAGCCCCATGCCTTAAGACTCTGCAGGGTTTGTTTTCATTCTAGTGCTTCTTTTTAATTCCATCTATTTTTTCCATTCTTCAGAAGCTGGACTCTTGATGGTTTCCACAAAAGCTTCTCTTCTTTTTGATTCCTATGCTACATATATGGGAATCTTTCCATCAGGAACTTGGTCCATGTACACTACTGTATTTTATATAAACTATAACATAGCATTTCAAAACCCTTAGCTTTGAGCACTTGTATTCTTGCTAGTGTTAACTTGTAACTCCCCTAATACAACTTTTTCTTTCCTTTCTAAGCTTGTGGCACATCAACCTTAGTGTGCATAACAAGACCATAGGCTAGATTAATCTAGATCTAGTAAAGTGTGATGTGGTGAAAATGTGAAAATGTAAAGATATAACATGATTACATAATGTAAACATGTAAAGAGTTAAAGAAAAATATAACAGGATAAAAAATGAAATAAAAGGGAAAATATACATTATAACACTAACCATTTGAGCATGTTTCTCTTGTGACTTTCCTTGTAAGAAGAAGAAGAAGTCATCTATGTAAATGAGCACATGTGGCCAAAGATCATGGAAAATATCATTAACCATATTTTGAAATGTGCCAAAACTGTTGCACATGTCAAAATACATAACCACTGGCTCAAAAGCTCCAATAGGAGTGGTAAAAGCTCCTTTTTATTCATCACCTTCTTATAAGTGAACATTGTTATAACCCCATCAAAGGTCTAAGGTTATAAAGAGGTCTGTACCCTTCAATCTGTCAATCAAGGTAGAGATTAGAGGTAGATGATAAGAATTTTTGACTGTTCATTTGTTAAGGTATTGGTAATTGATAACCATTCTCTTTCCTTTATTTTTCTTACCAATAAAAAAAACAGGTAATATTTAAGGTAATTTGAAAGGACAAATATATTCTTTCATGATTTCTTTCTTGACAAATTTATATATTTCTTCCATATTATTATCTGATAAGTGTTATATATTAACCAGATACCTTTTTAATATGATATGGACTGGCATGTTACAGTAAACAATCAATAGGAGGGCTTTTGAACTAGTAGCCTCTAACTAGTCTTGGAGTTAAGACAAGGAATAAGAGGAGCTCTCCAGCTGGGAGGCTGCAAGTCTTTGTACACAAGAGAGGGAAAGAGGAAAGAAAAGGGAAGTTATGGCAAGTGGTCAAAACTGGGGAAACCTCAAGTCTCTTCCATCCTGTATATATATTCATTAGGGGCACAGCCCCAGATACAAAATAACTAAGCTACTATCTATGGGCACCAATAGCAGTAAGTACTTTTGCTTATAAATATAGAAGCATAGGGCAAAGGGCAGGAGTAAGGCAGTGGCCTCACAGATCAAGAGTAATAGAAGAGAATTCATACCATGAGAATATGGAAAAATGAAAAAAAAAAAAAATGCAGGAAAAGCAGTAATAAATGTGGCAAGACAATTATAAGGCTAAAAAGATTCCATCTGGATCTCTGCCACAGATCAGATCCTAATCTAGATTCTTGAAATCAAATATCATTGGCATTGATCTAGATCTTATCTGAGA
Source organism: Pulveroboletus aff. viridisquamosus (assembly GCA_038088935.1). Taxonomy (NCBI): domain Eukaryota; kingdom Fungi; phylum Basidiomycota; class Agaricomycetes; order Boletales; family Boletaceae; genus Pulveroboletus; species Pulveroboletus aff. viridisquamosus. Next base: position 5,753 of record JBBPJW010001162.1, read on the forward strand.
TCTGCCACATTATGTGACCATTATCTAGCATTAGGGAATACTTTGAATATAAATCAAACCTTTGCCTAGGGTTAACCTTGTTTAGGCAAGTGAGTCCCACAGTCACATGACAAGACCATTAGTGTTCTGCTGAGCATATAACAATAAAAGTATTACTCTACCTTTCTTTGGAACAAAGCCTTTCTTCAGATCTATGGCATAATCCCATGGTTTTCATATAGGCATTCATTCCAACTTTTTCTGGGAAAAAATGTCAAGATAATCCCAGAATTCCTTTGACACCTGTTCTTGTAACTCCTTTTTCTTCTCAGATAAAGACCTTAATTAAGCAGAGTCAGATACAAATTCTACTGTCTTGTTTATTCAATCTATTTTTGGATTATGTTTTTTAAGCCAATCATATCCTAAAGTTAGCTCAGATCCTCCTAGATTAGTTATAAATGCTTGAATTGCTTCTTCATATGGCTGATTTTTGTTATTAACCAAGTGTATTTATAATATAACTCTTGTTTTGACTTTTCTGATGTTTTCCCTAGATTTATCTGCATTGATGACCTGGATACTTTTCAAGAGGGATAACTCATCAATGTCATACTTTTGTACAAATCTTTTGTCCACAAAGGTAGTGCATAATTCTGAATCAATCAGTGCAAACATTGTTCTCATCTTTTTTCAATTCTTTTCTTCCCATAGTTTTTCAATTACTAATCCTTTAACTCCAGTTTCAATGCAGAATTCATCTTTGACATATGTTTTTAGGTTTTTTTTTTGAGGGTTTTGTAATCTAAAACATGAGTACTTGCTCATGAGAAAGAATTACTGGCTAATTTTTTTTTCTTTTGGTAAGAAATTAAGTACTGCTTTTTTGCCTGCAGCCATGCTCTTTTAAGACCTCTTATAGGTAAAACTAGAAATCATATTAGAGTCCATATTACAGTTACTATCTAAGCTATTGCAGGTATTAATGGAAGATAGCAGAGAAAATTTATTTATAAAAGCTGGATCTTAATTATCTCAACTAATTAAGACCTGCTATAAAAATCCTGTTTCACCTTATTGGTAAATTTGTCTCTAAATTATGCTTTAGCTTCTTCTACTGAAGACCAGGGCCACTCCTGAATTTTCTGAATTCTTGCCAATTGTTTCTTCTTAACTTCTGCCTCCAGCTCACATATATCATTTGATTTAGTGGTGTGCCAGCCTTGTGTGTCTGGCTAAGAGAAGAAGTTCCCATAGCATACTATACAGGATCACTGCTGGAAATTAAAATCTTTTGGAGGAGTAAAGGGGAGATTAGATTAGCAATTCTTAGCCAAGTATTCCTTCCTATGACACTTAAAACACTTCTTGGACATTAGAAAGTTTTGTTGCCCAATGTTCATGGGCATACCTTGGCCAGATTGTATGTTAATCAATGTGAATCTGAAAGGGGAAGTTCAGGGAGGCTGTGGCTTATACTGTTTACTGGGGTTATTGGAAAAGAAGAGGAAAGGTCAAGAGGAAGCTTCTTAAGGGAGGTTGAACCTTGATTGAAAATGTTCTTGTAAGAGATTATCTCTTTCAACTGCTAGTCATTCAAAAGCTCTTCTGATCATTTGAAATTGCTCTACTTGATCTGTTACAGCTCCAGCCTAACATGCAGTCACACATGATCATGAGAGACTCAGAAAGCATGTGATGTGGGTCATGTGACCAAGAGCACATGATCATGCAAATAAGCTGCCTTATAAGGTCAAGCCCTAGACTAAGGTTAGTAGTTCCTATTTAGAGTCCCTGGCACTTGCGAGGTCACATGATATGGCTGGATTCCAGATGGGATCTTAAATCTCAGATGTCCGATGATATTTCTAATGGAAATTAGGATCTGGATCTGTGGCAGAGATCCAATGGATCTCCTCAACCTCCAGGCAGCCATGCCTTATTCATTAGATCAGGGTAGTGCATTCCCTTCCATTCCACCCATACCTCATGGTGTGGCAGCCCCTCTTCTCCATCCCTTATATGTGAGGCCATCACCTCACCCATCACGTATGCTCCATGCATGCCTCTCTCTATTTATGTCCCTAGAGTCTTCAAGCTACTTATGCTATTGGTGACCAGAGATAGTGTAGTTTAGGGTAGGCCTCCTGTACTTGGTCCATGTGCAGACTGCTGTAATATATAAGGCAGGGGGCACAAGCTGGGTATTCTCCAGTCTTGTCCTCTTGATTCTTTCAGGGTTTATACAAGGGACACTCAGGGCCTGAGGGCCATCCCCGCCAAGCTTGTTCTCAAGGGGGATCCTCCTTAGCCATGCTGAGAGCACTCATTTGGTTGCTGCACCTCTAGGCCTATACAGAATCATCTTAGCCTTTCTTCTGAAACAGTGAACCACCATTCTATCCTTGTGTCTCAATCTGTCCAGTGGACACCTTATACTAATAGCTGTGGTTTTAGCTAGACCACAGAGAACTAGGCAAAAGGAAGAGTGAGAAGAGTCAAATGCCTTGTATAAAGCCCTAGAGCTCAAGTGCACAAGACTGGGAAGATCCAGCTTGTGCCAGCCCTTTATATATGCTACACATATGTGCACGGACCATGTATACTGGCCCTGCCCTAAATATGCTACAGTAATCCAGCCAATGGCAGAAAGGGAGCAAGTACCTTAGCAGTTCCTCATGGATACTGCCAGATAGTGATGTCATGGTCTGGATCATGATAAAGTGAAAGTATGATGAAGTAAAGGTGTAAAATAGTGAAAATGTGAAGAAGTGAAAAGATAAAGATGTCCCATGGTCACGTGATGTAAAAATGAAAAAGTGATTATAACACCTTCATTCAGCCTAGTTAGAGGCCACTAGCCAAAAGCCTTAGCAGAGAATAGGCATTCACCAATATTATGGCTCCAGCCTAACATGTGGTCACACATGATCATGAGAGTCTCAGAAAGCATGTGATATGGGTTATGTGACCAAGAGCATGTGATTGTGCGAATGAGCTGCCTTATAAGGTCAAGCCCTAGGCTAAGGTTAGTAGTTCTTCAGAGTATTCCCCACACTAAGGTTTAGGTCATGTGACACTGTGGCTGGATCCCCGATGGGATCTTAGATCTATCCGATGATATCTCTTTGGAGATTAGGATCTGATCCATGGCAGAGATCCAGATGGGATCTTCTCAGCCACCAGATGGCCATGCCACATTTATAGATCAAGACCAGTGTATTCCTTCCATTTCACCCACACCTCATGGTGTGGCAGCCTCCTCTCCTCCATCCCTTATCCGTGAGGCCCTTGCCTCACTCCTTCCTCATGAGTTATGCTCCTTCCTATCTATTACAAGAGGCTGAGCTACTTAGGCTATTGGTAACCATAGATAGCTAGACTTAGGGTAGGCTCCCTGTACTTGGTCCATGCATGGATCCCAATAGTATAAAGGCAGGGAGTGGTAAGCTGAGGTTTCCTCAGTCTCACTCTCTTGTCTCTTAGTTGAGCTTAGCAGGAGCAGTGCTCTGATCTCTTAGCCATCCCTTTGAGCTCTCGAGGTTGCGGATTCAACCTTCTTTTCATTAGCCTAGTTCGGAGCAACTAGCATAAAAGCCCTAGCAGTTATTCAAGAAAGGTGCTCATCAAGGTAGACTCGAGAACCAAGGATATGGATAGTCACCCATAACAACCAAGGTAGTATGAGACATGAGCCAGGATGGTGAGTAGCCATTTCATGATCCTTATACCTGTTCTTGGTTCCCTACAGTAGGGCCTGCAAATAAACCCTATACTACACCTGCCTTCTTATCAACTGTACTACATGCTCTAATAAGATCTTAGTATTTTTTCTGAGAATCTCAAATTCCTGCAAGTAGAAGTCAATGGAAGCAGAATGAGAAAGTGCCTCCAACTTCTTTAAGGTCTCATGGGCCAGCACTTCTATATGAAAATAAGCTTTCAGCTCTTCCCATAAAGTTCCAAATAGAGGCCAGGTTCCATCTCCTCTAATCCTTCCCTGCCCATTCACCAAGTCTTCTAAGTCCAAATACTTCTCTATTGTTATCTGGGCAAATCTAAATGCCTTTTCCTCCAATCTTGAGAGTATCACAGTGGATAAACCTCTTTAGCTCTTTTATTCTTGTCCAAATGCCCATGTTTTCATTTTAACAGCCCATAGCCTCCACTTCCTTTGATCTTCATCCCACTTCCTGGGATCTGCAATCTTCTTCCCTTCTACTAACTCCTTGAGTCTCTTTTCAATACTCAAACCCTCTCCAGACATCTTCAATCAAGATTCTTATGGGGGTAAAATAAGAAATGGTATTAAAGCAACTTGATTTTTCAGGGACTTGAGATGAAGTTCTTTTCAAGTGACATATGACAAACCCTGCTGGAAGTTCAAACTCAGATAATGGGGTTGCAGCTCTGTATTAAAGATTCTTGGTCACTAAGAGATTGAGGAACCTAACTATAGCTTGATTTTCTGTTCCTTGCTGCTCTTCTTCCCTTTATACCTGAAACGGAAAGCTAGCCATCCTGAACTAAGTGATGAACTGGTCCCAGTAAATGCCTATTATACTAAGAGCTTGGGTTTTAACTTGACCCAAGGGAACTAGGCAAAAGGAGAAGAGAGAAGAGTCAGGTGACTTGTATAAAGCATAAAGCTCAAGTGCACAAGACTGGGGAAATCCCAGCTTGTGCCAGCCCTTTATATATGCTACAGAATGATGCATGGACCATGTAGTCTGGACTGGCCCTAACTATTGATACAGTAATCTGACCAATGGCAGTAAAGGAGCGAGTACCACAGCAGTCCCTCATGGGAGCTACCAGGTAATAACGCCATGGTCTAGAGTGTGACTTAGTGAAGGTGTGAAGAAGTGAAATGTGATAAAGTGAAAGTGTGAAGAGATGAAAATGTAAAAGGTGTCCCATGGTCATGTGATGCAAAAATGAAAATGTGATTATAACAATACCTTTCTGGTTCTTTTAGTATAAATACCTTGCTTTTTTATATAATAGAAAATTGGTTTCCTACAGACACTCCTTAGATGTTTAGATGATAAATAAAGAGAAGAAGATGGATGAAGTAATCTAAGCCTTTCTAATGCAGCTGTCTGCCTATCTCTAGTCTTCTTGGCCTTGAAATCCTTTGATACTTGATAGTCAAACTATGTAAAATGTCTGGTAAAAGATTTTACTTCTAGAATGTTATTCTCAAATCCTAATATGGCCTTATTAACAAACTCAAGCAACTGTTTTTTGTGCCCTCAAGAATAAGCTTTCTTAGCAACCATAAAATAAAGATAACTGTTATAATGCATATTTTCCCTTTTATTTTATTTTTCACCCTATTGTATTTCCCTTTAACTCTTTACATGTTCACATCATGTGACCATGTCATCCCTTCACCATTTCACATCTTCACCATTTCACATTTCACACCTTCACCACTTCACTAGATCTAGATTAATCTAGCCTATGGTCTTATACCACTTGTTTGTTATGCATTACTTTGAGTGCAATCTGAATACTAGCAAACACTGATGAGTGACAGGCAAAAATAATGACAAGAGGGCTTTTAAGACTAGAGCCCTGAACTAGGCTTGTGAGTACTTGAAAAGGGTAATCCAAATTAGCACTAGCAACTAGTGTTTAGGCATTTAAGAGGAAAGCAAGGAAGTATCCAGGTTAACTCAGTATGAGCCCAGAAGAAGAAAGTAAGCATATGATACAAGTAATCAAGACTGGAGAGACTCCAGGTCTTGCCCACTCTATATATATATATATTGTCAGAGAGGTATAGCCTTATACACAGGATAAGTAACCTACTATCTATGTAACCAATAGCAGTATTCTCTCATACCTTCTTAAATAGGAAGTAGGGCATAGGGTAATGAGTAAGGAGTGAGGCAGTGGCCTCACAGATCAAGGGAAATAGAAGAAAACTACAATCATGAGGATATAGGGAAATGAAAGATGCTCAGGGTCAATGGATATGAAGTAGGCATGGCAACCATAAGGCTGAGGAGATCTATCTAGATTCCTGCCACAGATCAGATCCTTATCTAGATTCTTGAGATCAGATGTCATTGGTATTAATCTAAAATCTTATTTGAGATCTGCCATATCACATGATCAACCTATGAGTGGGAAATACTCTAATATAATAAACCAAATCTAAGCCTAGGGTTTATCCTTATGAGGCAGGTGAGTCCCACAGTCACACAAGTAAACCATTAGTATTTGCTAAGCACATAATACTATTTTTTTAAATGTATTTCTAGACTTTTACTCTCTTTCTGCTATTGGGCAGCTTACTATATACTACTGTAGGGCAGAGCACACTCTTCTGGTCCATGCTCAAGATGCAATAGTATAAAAGGATATAAGTCCAAGTTGAAGTCTCCAGTCTTGTATATTTAAACCTTTAAGGTTTTTACAAGTCCCTTGACTCAGTATTTCTCTTGCCTAGTTCTTCTAGCCTCTAGTTCAAAGGTTAGGCTTCAGCAGTACCCCTAGCAGTAGCAAAAGTGCATACTAAGGCTATAGGTGTAGTTGCTTAAAGTCTTGCAGTGTAACAATGACCTTGTGTCTTTATAACTTATGACTCTACTGACCAGTAATATAGTCTTGTGCAAGTGAAATGGCATCTGCTGTCCTGTTCTCATGTCTTGATGGCTAACTAATGGGTGCAACTAAAACAAGCAATGGCTTTAAACTAGAGCCACTAGGAACTAGGCAAGAAGAAAGAAAAGAGTCAAGGCCTTGTATAAAGCTAGAGCTCAAGTGCACAAGACTGGGGAAATCCAGCTTGAAATAGCCCTTTATATATGCTACAGAGATGTGCACAGACCATGTCCCTAAGATCTGCCCTAAACTATGCTACAGTAAGCCAACCAATGGCATAAAAACAGAGAGTACCTTAGCAGTATCTTATAATAACTACAAGGCTATAATATTATAATCTAGAACAGTCTAGACTGTGACATGTAAAGGTGTAAAAGAGTGAAGAGGTGAAATAAGTGAAATTGTAAGGGTTACCATGGTCATATAATGTGACATTTGAAAAGTCAAAGAAAAATACAAAGTGAGTGAAAATAAAGAAAATGGAAAAATAAATTATAATAATATTTGCTACATGCATAACACACTTATTATATTCATGTTTCCTATTTCTGGCTTTACAATGAAGTTAACTGTAAGAAACTCACTCCAGAGCATATTGCTTCCACATATAATATTGTTAACATTTTCACTAAAGGGTTGCCCATGAATACATACCATTATCTAGTTCAGTTGCTTGAATTGACTGAATTAGTAAATACCAGCTAAGAGGAAGTGTTGATTGTGGTATAATTTCCATATGTCACAGCTTTCCATTTTATTATGACAGCACAAACCCCTTGTTGCCTATTCAACATATTAGTGCAGAATAACTCTGTTTTTCTTTAATACCAAATCTTATTCTCCAATTTATCCTTAGTTATTTTTCTATTTCAACTGAGGTATGCATGAACTTACCATATACTATAGTATTACTAACTAACATGTATCTAGTTCTTAGCTTCATTAGATACTAATATCAGTTGTTTCTCTATTTTAACTGAGTTTTTAGCTTTATTAAAACATTAAAATGCTTTTTGAAGTTATTGTATTGCTATTTCAATTTAATCATATTTCCACAGCCTTTAATTCAAATCATGTGACTTATGGGGTATTTTTGTAGCCAAGAGTGTTATGTATCTAGTAAACACAACAGTCTCAAGCATATAATCATGGGAACTTTAGAGCATGTAATGCAAATGGTTGCTTAGTCATGTGACCAGGAGCATATGATCATGCAAACAAGTAGCCTAATAAGGATAACTCTAGGCTAAGGCTAAGTTCATTATATCAGAGTATTTCCCTGCACAAGGTATTTATTATATACTGGCACTACTTAGCTAGGGGCTATTTTTCATTCTTACTCTAAGTTCTCTTTACTATTTACTATCTTTAACCACTTTCTTTGATCTTATCTTATCTTATCTTATCTTATCTTGTCTTATCTTATATCTTATCATGCCATGAGGTTGGGTCTAGCCTGGTCTAGCCTTTGTACCTTATATAGCATAGTCTTTTACTTTATTATTGTTATACTGCAAGACTTTGAGCAACTACATCTATTGTTATGCACCACTTTGAGTGCAATCTGAATATATGCAATAACTGGTGAGTAACAGGCAATGATGACAACAAGAGGGCTTTTGCACTAGTGGCCCAGAACTAGGCTTGTGAATCTTGATGGGAAAAGAGGAGAGAACTAAGGGATCTGGGTTAACTCAAGCTAATGAGCCCAGAGTAAAGGGAAGTAGAGATACAAGTGATTAAGACTAGAGAGACTCCAGATCTTGCCCACCCTGTATATATATTGCCAGGAGACATAGCCTTATATACAGGATGAGTAACCTACTATCTATGTAGCCAATAGCAGTATTCTCTCATATCTTCTTAAATAGGAAATAGGGCATAGGGTGATGAGTAAGAATGAGGCAGTGGCCTCATGGATCAAGGGAAATAGAAGAGGAACCACACCATGAGGATATGGGAGAATGAAAGTGTGTCAGGGTCAATGGATATTGAAACAGTATTTTCTCGAACCATTGCTGAAATCGATGATAGATCCTAGTAGTTATGTTGTGGGACAACTTCCCACGCTCGAACTCCGAAACCCGTCCTTGGGGAACGCCGTTGTCTCTGGTACTTCCCTTGTAGATCTTCTATGAGGCTTTTGACTAGTGGCCCCTAACTAGGCAAAAGGGAAAGGATGAGCCGATGAGGTCCTGTGTATAAACTAAGACCAGAAGGATGAGAGCTGAGGAGGACCCCTCTAGGGGCGG
>JBBPJW010001163.1:0-14596 GCA_038088935.1 Pulveroboletus aff. viridisquamosus
CCCGGTGTGGGCGCCCCCGCCTTTTCGGCTGTGGGGGGTGTACGTGGGGGGGGGGGTGCTTGGGATTTCTTTTTTTTTTTTTTTTTTTTTTTTTTCCTTGGTCGCCTCAGATTCGAAGAAAATTGGTCATTGTCGGTGATGGCAAGTTCTATTTTCTTCCTCTTTCCGTTCCCTTCTTTCTCTCGTCGTGTACCCCCGCCAGCACCACCCCACTATGTCACTTGTTGTCTGTTGTTTCGTGTCATCCCCATCATGAGCCCCGTCTGTTGTGATATCCATCTCATTCTGTTTTTTTTTTCGTTTTCGTTTTCTGTCGCGCTCCGTTGGCGAATGAACTCCGTTTCGTTATTGCGTGTGTGCATCCGTGTGGACGGACCTGATCGCGGCTGTGGCTGGATGGTGATTGCGGGTGGGACGTGGGGCCACTAGGTGCGTGTGGCAAGACCTCGCTTCTGTGTTCGTTTGCGCTCGGCGAGTTCCCAAAGGAATATGTGAGTACTTGGCCTTTTGGGTCCTACGCTCGGTTCTTTGGTGTGTTGGGGTGTGTGGGCTGACCTACTTTTCTTGTCACACGTCCTCGGTTCGATTCGGTTGAAACGTCTGGCGTGGGCACGGGACGGGCTGTGAATAGCAACCGAGTGAGTTGGTCCTTGTGTGTGCATTGATCGGGAGTGCTTAGGGGTGTCCCGGCGGGACTGCAGCTATTTTTGAGAATTACGTGGCCGAGATCAGGCTGGACGGGAAACCGGTACAGTTGGCGTTGTGGGATACTGCGTGCGTGTCGTTCTGTGTTGGCGTGCGGTGAGGCTGACGCGGCTGGCAGCGGACAGGAAGAGTACGAGGTCAGTCGTCCGCTCGTGGTTTGTCGCTGGAGGCGGACGAGTGACACACGGCTCTCGCTGGACACAGCGTCTACGACCGCTTTCGTACTCCAAATCGCATGTCATCTTGATCGCGTTTGCGATTGACACACCGGATTCGCTCGAGAACGTTTCTGTCAAGGTGCGTGTCGTCCTCTTTCTTCCCCCCCTTCTTTTTCTGTCGCTTTCCATCACCGTCTCACGCTCATTTCTCCCTCTCACGCTCACGATCGTCCTCTTCTGACCTCAGTGGATCGAAGAAGTGCGGAGTATATGTGGTCCGACGATCCCCATCCTACTCGTGGGGTGCAAAGCCGACCTGCGGCCGCCGCCCAGTTCGCCGGACATTGGGAATTACGTCTCGCGCGCACAGGCAGAGCGTGTGGCGGTGGAAATCGGTGCGCGGGCGTACAAGGAGTGCTCTGCGCTGAAAATTGAGGGTGTCGACGACGTGTTTGAGGCGGCGACGCGGGCGAGCATGTTGATGCGGGAGGGTGTGCCATCGGGCACCTCGGGTGGGTATCGGTATCGGGAGAGGAGCAGCCGGAGCGGGGAGATGGACGGCGGGTGGAAGTGTTGCGTGGTGTGCTGAGGTGCTGCGGGTGGACCGTGAGCACTGCTGATCTGTTCCGACCTTACGCTCGTCCTCTCCGTTTGTGTTCATGCACGGCCTCCTCCTTGTTGTCTTCTCGCCTCTTCTTTTTTTTTGCCTTTGCACCCACTGGATCGCATCTCGTCCTGTTTTTGTTCCGTGTATTCAGTCAGGGATCAATTCCTGGACAGTGTCTATGCCTCGCATGCAGTGTATACACGTATTCTCCCCCGTGTCTCCTCCACTCTCCCTCAGGCGCTGCTCCCCGGGCCACGCGATACGCCGAGGTCCTTGATCCTCCCCGTCGCGATGTCGTATACCCACCCATGTACGTAGACATGTTTCCCCATGGCCAACGCCCGCTGGATCGGCGCGGCAGCATAGACATGCCCGACCTGGCGCTTCACGTTCTCCTGCACGATGAGGTCGATGGCAGACGCGGGTGTCATGTTTGCGAGGTCGAGGGAGGCGACGAGGGCGGAGAGGGGGGCAAGCCAGCGGGAGAGCGGGGTCTCATCGCCCGCCCCTTCTCCGGTATCGCTCGCGCCCGCCGTCGTGCAGCCCGAGACGGCATCATAACACGCCATGACCCCTCCGCAGCGGGTATGTCCGGCGAGCACGACTAGACACGCATGAGCGAGCGCGTCCACACGCACGTGCAAAAAAAAAATAAAGGAAAATAAAACCATGCATGTTCATGTTCATGGGGGGGCAGGGCGATGATGGGGGACGTACCGTGTTCGACGCCGACGACGTCGATGGCGTAGGCGAGCACGGCGAGTGCGCTATCGTCGTTTGGGTGGAACTGGCTGTGGGGCGTCAGGCGTGGGTGTCACGGACGAGGGGGGGACGCTACTTTGCAATGTTGCGGTGGACAAAGATGTCGCCTGGACGTGCGCCGGTGAGGAGCGACTCTGGCACACGCGAGTCGGCGCATCCGATCCAGAGGACCTGGGGGACACACGCGCACGCGCGAGAGTGTGAGGGGCAGTGGAAGGCGAAGACGACGGAGGGCGTGCCTTGGGGTGCTGTCCCTCTGCCGATGTACGGAAAAAACCGGGCTCTGCGGCGTGGACGGCGTCGGCCCATCTGGCGTTGGCGTCGAGGAGGATGTGTGGCGGCGAGCGAGGGGGGATCATCGTGCCCAGAGAGCGTCGGAGGGATGCAAGTCTGTGCAGATTGAAGGAGGGGTGGGCGGAGAGGCCATGGCGGGGGGACACGACGACACGTTGACGCGGCGATCTGATCCCCCGTCTGAGCTCATCATGACATGACACCCGACACCCGACACCCGACCCGCTCAGTCCCTTCTCTACACCATACCATACCCGTCGCGATCAGGGATGGTTCTGATGCGCTCGCGTTCCGTCTTCATGGACAGAAAGGTTCGTATCCGCGAGAGGGATGATGCACTGGATGCATCGTGCGTTGGTCTGAGGAGCGAAGCACGGTGCGTATGACAGCGGTAGTGGCAGCCTCTTCCGGTGGGGACTTGCCTACACGCTTACCGTGCAACACGCCTCTGCTATCGACCGTACGGATCGACCGCGCCCTGTTTTGGATCATCCGTTCCCGTCCAGATCATCCAACGGATGCCTACACCGATCGGCGTCCTTGTCGCGGTAGAGCGAGTCCCATCCGCAGTCCACGATGGGCTCGTCGAGGGCCCCCTTTGACCTCCATTGGATGGAACCCTCTCGGCGTCTCCCATCCCCCGCGCGACGGGTCTCTGTATTGACCAGAGAGGGACCGTGTTCAACGCGTTGTCACCGCCCCGAATCGTGCCCTCCTCAACGGGCTCCGTCACGTCTCTCACCTGGAGTTCTACCGCGCATGCCGTCGTGGTGAGGATGATCTCGACGTCCACGCTTGCGTATGCGTATCCCGAGCTCGGCGAGAGAACGGCCAGCACGCCGTCGTGTGTGCCCTATCCCACGGCCAACGAACGGTCCATCGAGGACGCAGAGTTCCCCAGACCGACCCCAGTCACTTACTTGACCCGCCGTGCACTGATGCATCCCGCGTGCTCACTCGTTCCGCAGTCCCGCCGAACACACCCTTTGGGGTGGACCGAACCAGCGCATACGATGGACAGCACAGCGACGTGTCAATTGTTGGTCCGTGGTCGTTTCTCTGGAGACGTAAAGTGCGCGAGACCCTGATCGCTGACGGCCTTGTGGACGGCGGCGTGCGCTTGCTCTTTCCACGGTCCGATGCACCCGGTGTCCAGGTGTCCGTTTGAGAACCTACCCGACGTCAAGGGGCACGCGACCGTTCCCCCACCACCCCACCGTCCCAGGACTGTAGAAAATATACGCTCTCCACTTTCTTCTCAAACCGCGCAGTGGCTCGATCCTCTCTGTTTTTCCTTGTCCTGTGCGCGTCGTGTGTGCGCGATGTTGGTGTCGGCAGACTAGAAGACGTCCTGACTCATCCATCTGGGGAGAAGACGGTACCGGTCCCTATAGAACTCATGATCGAATCAAATCCTATCTGCTCGGGCGCAGTCGGAAGCAGACGGGGTGCCAGATCAGAGTATGTAATCAACGTCACGGAGGATGAACAAATTACAGTCACCTCCCACATAGTGCATACCCACTAAAACCCATCCTTCCTCATAACCCATAGGATTTCTGACTTTCTAAGTTGGTTTTGCCGTATTTTCTTACCCATACCCCATACCTCATAACCCATGGTGATTTTTTAACTACATAATGTTATGGATCTAGATCAACAATAAGAGAAAAATCACCTTGAGGGGTGCCCAAACTGGAAAGAACAAAGAAATGGCAGCCTAAAGAAGGCACAAGGTAACTAGGTAAAACAAGCACTCTAGACTGGGAAACCAGTTTATGCCCTTGCCCTTCTTTATATATTGCTATCTACTGTACATGGACCAGGCCATGAGAAATACATGAGGTAGCTGATATACAGAGAACAATACTAAATAAGAGAATAGAGCAAAGGGAAACTAAATAGGAATCAATGGCAAATAAAAAGTAATTAGCAAAAATGGGCAATGCCTGCAAAGTTGATTTTATACTATTTATTTTATTCCTCTTTACTCTCCTTTTCTCCCTTATTTCTTTTTTCATGCCTCTGGGCCATTTATTCCTTGAGATGTCTTCTTTCTAAGGCATATACCAGGCATTTCATTACATAATCACATTATTTTTTTTGAATATGGACACTATCATGCCATATCTTGGTCTTTTATTCATATAAAACTGGGCTAAGACCACTATATATTTATTATATTCATTTACTGAACAGTACTTGCAAGGTCTTCTTGTATATAGTGTAATATCCTCAATAGTATTTCCTTACAATAGATTATAAGCTCTGCAAGCCCCACTTTTTTCATTTCAATTATAGATCTCTCCTTATTTTTATTTACCAATATGTTAATCACTTCCAAGTGTACCACACAGGCATCTAGCCACCTATATGATGTTTTATCTCTTGACAATAATAATACAAATTTCCAGATGTGGAAATTTTGCATTCAAATCATTCTAGATGTCAAAGGCTTCTTAAAAGTTATTTCTGGTGAAAAAAGCAAGCCAGACATAACAACATGCTCTATCAAGTACCTAGAGTGGCTTGAAAAGAACAAGAGGCATGTACAAATTACACTTACCTTAAAGAATGAATCCCTTAGTGAAGTACTTTACACTGCATGTTATGGATCTAGACCAATAGCAAGAGGAAACCATCTTGAGGGGTGCCCAGTACTGGGAAGACAAAAGAATGGCAGCCTAGAGGAGGCACTAGGAAACAAGGTAAACAAGTAAACAAGTGCTCTAGACTGGGAAACCAGTCTATGCCCTTGTACCTTTATATATTACTACAAAGTGTGCATGAACCAGGCCATGAGGAATACATGAGGTAGCTGGTATACAGAGAACAATGCTAAATAAGGAAATAGGGCAAAGGGAAACTAAATAGGAACCAATGGCAAATAGAGAGTAATTAGTAAAAGAAAGCAAGGCAAAGGTAAGGTATAACATCAGAGGGCTAGACCATGATATCAGAAAAAGTCTAGGCTACAATGAGGTAAAAGGCTATGCTACATAAGGTACAAAGGCTAGACCAGGCTAGACCCAACCTCATGGCATGATAAGATATAAGATAAGATAAGATCAAAGAAAGCAGTCAAAGATAGTAAATAGTAAAGAGAACTTAGCTTAGAGTAAGAATGAAAAATAGCCCCTATCTAAGTAGTGCCAGTGTATAACACACCCTAACCTTGGCACTCAAGATATTCTTGGTAAATGCTTCTATTTTCAAACTATAAGCAGGGCTTTTATGCTAGTGGCCCCTAACTAGGCTGCTGAATAAAAGAAGAAAGATATGGTGGTTCTGTATAAAGCCTAATCTTAGCAACCAGAGGAGCCCCTGCCAGAAGAAAGCTCAACAGAATTCCATCTTGGGACAGCAAAGAGATCTAGTGGGCTACTTGTATAATTCCACAGATAATTAGCCTAAAGAACAAGTAGAGCAAGACTGGGGAAAATCCAGCTTGCACTCCCTATCTTATATATTGCCAGGGCCTGTGCATGGACCAAGTACAGGAAGCCTACCCTAATGTCTACTATCTATAAACATCAATAGCAGTAAGGCCTATATTAAATAAGGAAAAAAAATATATGCAGTGAAAATAAGAAAAGAGGCAGTGGCCTTGCAGATCAAGGGATAGAATGGAAGAGAAACCACACCATGAGGATGTGGGAGAATGGAAACACATAGAATCAGAGATATAAATAAAATCTGGCCACCATAAGGCCAAAAAGATCTATTAGATCTTTGCCATAGATATAGATTCTAATCTAGATTGTAAGATCTGATATTATCAGGGACTAACCTGGATCTCATCTGAGATCTGCCACATCATGTAACTAATACCTAGTGTAGAGGAATAACTCTAATGATTGGGACTTAACCTTAGCCTAGGGTTTTCTTATAAGATTACTTATTTGCACAATTATGTGCTTCTGGTCACATAACTATGCAACCATTTGCATTATGTGCTCAATAGTCCCACAGTCACATGCTTGAGACCATCATATTCACTAGATGCATAACAGCTGCTATCTTACCTCTTTATATCTGCTCCATGCTTTTCCCTTTTTATTTAATAGTGCACTTTCACTACTATTGGTATTTATAGATAGTAGTACTCTAGGGTAGGCTTACTGTATATGGTCTGTGTGCCAACCCTGGCAATAAATAAGGGGCAGGTATAGATAGTGAAGTTTATTTAGACTTAATTACTTTGAATCTTGCAGTTTGTACTTCTTTGGATCTTAGCTCTTTCAGAGCTAGCTTATAGTTGCATAAGCCTTGAGTCTCTTTTAAGTTCTCCTTATTAGTTTCTTTCTTTGATTGCTTCTCTTCAGAGCCTTTTTAGAAGTTTTCCCTTTGTATTCCTTCTCTTTTCTCAGCTTCTAGGTTTAGCCTCTGGAATTCAGAGTTGTAATAGTAATTTGGTCAGATAAAACTAAAATTAATAGAATTGGATCAGATAGACAAGAATATATATGGAAAAAGAAAGGAAAGAGGATAAGTTTTAAGAAAATCAAAGATATAGTTAAGTTTGAAGGAGGATTAGTCATGATATAAGGCTATATTGAATGAAATGGTATGGGAGTTTTGAGTAAGGTTGAGGAAAGAATGGATACTAAACAGTATGTGGCAATTTTAAAGAAAGGATTGTTGCAGAATATGGAGAATTCTAGAATTTCTTCAAATGAAATCATTTTTCTGTTATACACTGGTGCTACTTAGCTTGGGATTATTTTTCATTTTTACCCTAAGCTAAGTTCTCTTTACTATTTACTATCTTTGACTGCTTTCTTTGATCTTATCTTATCTTATCATGCCATATGGTTAGATTTAGCCTGATCTACACCTTGTACCTTATAAGCATAGCCTTTTACCTTATTGTAGTCTAGCCCTCTAATATTATATCTTACCTTTGCCTTGCTTTCTTTTACTAATTACTTTCTATTTGCCATTGGTTCCTATTTAGTTTTCCTTTGCCCTATCTTCTTATTTAGCATTATTCTCTGGATACCAGCTACCTTGTATATTTCTTTTGACCTGGTCCATGCATACTTTATAGCAATATATAAAGGAACAAGGACATAGACTGGTTTTCCAGTCTAGAGCACTTGTTTACTTGTTTACCTTGTTCCCTAGTGCCTTCTCTAGGCTGCCATTTTTTTGTTCTCCCCAGTTTTGGGCACCCTTTAAGATGATTTCCTCTTGCTATTGGTCTAGATTTATAATACTTTTAGCAAGATAATAATCCCAAGCATACCTCTAGAAGAGCTCAAATCTAGTTTAAGGAGCAAGATATCAAGCTTCTGAATTGGCCTGCTCAATCTCCAGACCTTAATTCTATTGAATACATTTGGAGTCATTTAAAGAGATGTCTTTCAGGTTATAAAAGAGCATTTACAGAAGTTTATTAATTATGGGATAGAGTGGTGGTAGAGTGGGAAAGAATTTCTGTGAAGGAGTGTCAAAAGTGGATAGAAAGCATGCCTAGAAGAATTCAAGCAGTTATCAAGGCCAAGGAAGATCATATCAGGTACTAAATACCATATTCTATTTGAAGTCAAAAAACTATCTCAATAAGTTGTTATTTTGATATGGTTGCCATGTTATCAAAACATAACCAAATGCTTTGATCATTGGACCAATAAAAAGCCAAGAGTAAGTACTGCATTTCATACACTCATAGCCTAGCATAATAATTAGTAGTTATTGATAGCCATTGTATTTAGTGCAAAATATGCAAACATTGGGACAGTTTTAAGAGATAAATGAGTGAAACTATGAAATGGTAAGGGTTACCACAATCATATGATGTGACAATGTGAAAAGTGAGAGAAAATAAAAAGGGTTTAAAAATATAAAATATAAAAATGTGCATTATAACAAAAAGTAGGAATAAAACAGGATCTTTTAGTTAGATAGTGCTAATTCACAATAGAATTATAATAATCTTGTAATGGTTATATCTTGGCAGTATTTAAATAGAATTTATTTGTTGTATATGACAAAGTTATAGCCAAGAGTTTATACTATACTATATTCTATCAAAGAAAAGTGTAATTTGTTCAAGTGATTATAATATGCTTTGTACATCAGATTGGAATTAGACATTGGGCAAGCTTTTAAAGTCACTGTATACAACATAAATTATGAATATGTATGAAAAGCCACTTTGCCACCACAGGGGTCCCCCACTTGGAGTAATAGATCAGGAACATGCAGCACCCACCAGTACTCTCACTACCTTGTGTGTGTGCTTTCACATGGTGCGTTGCAAATGCCCTGGAATCCCACATGGGAGCATTGGATAAGCATTACTGATTTTATTTATAGCGTGGTGGTGAAACAGATGGATAATAGCTCGCGCAAGAAACACCGGGCAGCAGCGACACGAGCAGATCGGGATGATGGTGGCTGAAAGGGATGCGACGTCTCGTTTGTGGGGACTGGGTTTCAATTTTCAATGTCAGATTCGTCCAGTGGTCGATTGGTCTGCCCGGTGGCTGTGCCTCACCTTGTGCCGTGGTGCCGAGCGCAGGCGATCCGCGACATGTGTGACGTCCAAAGTGGTCGTCAGCGCTTCCGTCGGGTTTGGGTTCGCTTGGTAGGGACGGCGCTTAACCCCAGCTTTTAGACCGTCCTCAAGCACGCCAGGTGCAATTTATGACAAGAAGTACACATGCTCGTCCAAAGGCAAGTCGTACCATGCCCCTCTGCTCACGTTTCGTTACGCATACTCCTTGACGCAGTGCATTACAAGACCGCTCGCTATGCCTGGTGTCAGGCATCATGTCGATGTACCACTGCCGATGCGAGACTCGCGCAGGTCGCGATCACGGTCTGTGGCCTGTGCGAAGGCACTCTCGGTGGATCGGATCGTTCGGCCGACGTAGCAACAGTGCTAGTCAGCAGTCATAACGCACCTGTCCCAGCACCGTGCGCTTGCAAGCCCAACGGCGCAACAAACAGCCCATCTCGTAAACGAACCGTATCTCACACCCATTCTGAGCTGACTTATCATTGCCGCCTGCCGAACCCAGTCACATTCACCCAGCGTCAGCGGCATGTGCGCATGCTACTTATAGACAGCGTTGCAGAGGACGCACGTACTCGGCCCCCTCTCTCCTAGACACACATTCCATGAGTACTCACGGTCCCGTGGATACCGCACGCACCTCCGAACGTCTAGAAGGCGTCTCCCAGACCACCACATTGTTCGAAGCCCACGCGCCCAACCCTCCTAGCCCAGAGCAACATGTTCCCGAGCCCGTCGAGACAGATAAAAAACCACAGCTCGAGCGAGAAGATGCCAGCGTGCTTGTGGTCGACTGGGACGGTCCAGACGACCCCCAGAATCCGAAAAAGTGTGCTGGGTCCCCACTTTTTGCACGTACAGACCCTCACACACGTTTCTCCAGCTGGAGTATCAAGAAGAAGTGGGGTATAACGCTTATTGTTTCAGGATTTGCCTTCATCAGTCCCATCTCATCTTCCATGGTCGCTCCTGCCTCCGAACAAATAGCCTCCGAATTTGGAATTCATAGTACCGTTACTATCGCGCTCACCACGTCGATCTTTGTGCTTGCCTTTGGTGAATCAAACCTTGGCATCTGATCATTTGTCTCACCTGAAATGGGTAGCCGTTGGCCCTCTCTTCCTCGCTCCTCTTAGCGAAATTTATGGACGGTCCCGAGTGCTCCAGCTGGCAAACTTATGGTACTTTGGTACGTAGCCATCGGCTAGGTCATCTCTTTGTCGCTTACTGGCGCCTAGCATGGAATCTCGGATGTGGCTTCGCACAGAACGAATCCCAATTGCTCGCTTTCCGCTTTCTCGCAGGAATCGGGGGTAGTGCTCCTCTCGCGGTGCGCAATACGATTCGGGTATCAACGTTTGCGATTAACGTGACATCCGCAGTCCGGTGGTGGGGTCCTCAGCGATTGTTGGCGTACAGAAGAACGTGGTCAAGCAATGGCCATATATAGCTTAGCCCCGCTTCTTGGTCCCGTCGTCGGTCCTATCACGGGAGCCTGGTAAATTCTCGCATATCCTCGATCGTACCGATTGTCTGATCATTGGATGTAGGATTGCAGAGCGTTCGACGTGGAGATGGGTGGTATGTTGACTCTTTTGAAGACGTTTCTCGGACTGATAATCTGTCGCCCTCCAGTTTTGGTCAACAAGCATCGTAGACGCGTTTATCCAGTTTTTGGGCTTGATCTACCTCAAAGAAAGTTAGTTCAGGTGGCCAGTCTTTCTGGAGTCGATGTTTGATGACATTCTGCTTAGCATTCCCTCCTTTGCTCTTGGAAAGGAAGGCAGAGCGGATCCGAAGGTCGATGGACGCGGAGAAAGCTTTACTTAGGGAAGTACGGACCGTATATGATGGGAAAGAAGATCGTTCGTGAGTGTGATCACTCCGGGAATCGCATTGTTCTGCTTGACGAGGCTTAGCTGGAAAGGATTCGTGGCCAAGGCACTGGTGCGGCCATTTGCGCTCTTCTTTCAAGAACCTATCATCCAGTTGCTTGGCGTGTACATGGCATACCTGTATGGGCTCATGTATAGTGAGTGGCCTAACGGTTCGTCAATGCCTAGCATCGGCTGATGTGCTCCAGTCTTCATGACGACCATGACGACCATCTTCCAGGGAGCTTACCACCAATCTGTTGGCATAGCTGGCTTGAACTACATCGCTTTTGGTTTGGGAATGACAGTGGCCGCGCAGATAGGTGCAAGGACACTCGATGGGCTCTATATTCGTCTCAAAGATAGAAACGAGGGTGTCGGACGACCTGAGTTTAGATTACGTTCGTGCTCCTTTCACGTCCCCGGTTTAGCACATGCTCATACACTCATGCCAGCGGCCATGTTCCTCGGTACGATGATTCTTCCTATAGGATTGTTCATTGCGGGATGGACATCCGAGACGAGTGCGAGTTGGGTAGCGACCGACATCGTGAGTAGTTCGAGCTTCCGAGTCGGTGGTTCAACTAAAGGAGGAATTTCGGCGCGAATTGCTGAAAACAGGGGATTCTACTCATTGGTGTAGGCATGATTCTCAGTTTTATGTGTATTCAGACGTACATCATCGATACGTTTACTCTCTACGCCGCGTCTGGTGCGTTCTTGCTGAAAGATTTTCCACCTGTTTACTAATCCTACGTGTGTACAGCGTTGGCAGCCGTTTCTTGTCTGCGTTCAATAGCGGGCTTCGGATTTCCATTGTTCGCCCCTTCCATGTACTCTGCGCTAGGGCTGGGCGTAGGGGATACGATACTTGCCGTGGTAGCGATCGTGATCGGCGGTCCTGCGTAAGTTTCTGTTTCCTTTTCTTGAATAACGCCATGGGAGCCTACTTGCCTTGTAGACCATGGATCTTATGGCGTTTTGGTGAAAGAATACGGAATGCGAGTCGTCGTGCGCGGTGATGAAACGTGATGATCCGCGATGACAGCCGTCTTGAGCCTCGACGATCTAGAATATGAATGCGATGAACTGTGACGCGCAATGACCCGATATCGACGATGGCATCGTTGGCTCCAAAATACGCCATCAACCTTGTTTACCTGCAACCATGATCTATAGACTATTTCCTGGCTGTTTATATACCGTGCACGTTTTATGATGTGTCGCCCGGCCTCTTACATGTATCGTATGTCGTTCGTCTATTCCAATCAAGGTATGGGCGTGCTTGTTCGTCGGGATCGTGCCCTTTGAGTGCAGCTCGGGGGTGGTCGTGGCTTGGACTCGGACGACAACCTTGCGAGCCCTAGGGGTATCCTAGTCACCTTGTCTGCGCTCCACCGCCAGCGTCCTTCCGACGGTCATACCGTGTGATTGTGCCATATGATCCGTGTCGGGGCTCCGATCCGCATCAAGGTTTTGCCGCCTTCAGCACCTCCGATAAGCCCGACCCGATTGGGGGTTCGATCCCGGTGGCGCAGGTCGTCATCGGGGTTCCATTTCTTCGTTGGGGGGGGGGCTATGGCCGGAACGGGTGCATTTTGTCATCCGATCACGTCTGAAGTATGACAGCTAAGCGATGTGTTGTCGGCAACGTACAGATTATAGCAACTTTGCTCAGCATGTACAGGTCGTGAGCCCTGATTCTTGGTGGGGAAACAAATCAGTTAACTATGAGGCTAGCATATTTCACTCAGGCACTGCCTGAATCTTTTTCTGTTATGGATTAGCACAACCTAGTCAAGGGGCTATATTTTATGTTTACCTTATGCTACAGTTGTTAATAGGGATGTTGTGCAAAGGTAAAGTGAGACTATAAGAATCTTAGTAGATGTCAAGCTACTGAGAAACATACACTAGAAAATGGCATGAAGTGTAAACATCATGTGATTTGGCCCAGTGGCTGTGATGATATGACCATTTGAAAACAGTGACTCCATTGGAACACTTTATATACTGTTGAATATTAGAGTATAATTAGTACTTGATATGGCCCCTCTTTGCTTTAAGAACTGCTTTGATCATTCTAGGCATGTGTTGAACTCTGGGTGCACCCCAGAGCTATCCCTGGAATACTCTGGAGTAGTGGTCAAACAGAGCTTGGCTTCATCTTATATGATACATCTTTATACTAGTTCTAGTGCCCTAAATTTTAGAGAGGGGCTGAAAAGAGATGAGAGGATTGGAGTAAGTCATAGAGACTTGAGTTCAGAGGTAAGAGGTATAGCACCTACTCACAAGGTTAAAAAAGGATTTTAGAACAAAAGATAAGTATGCTGTGCTATATTGATATTGCGGCTGAGTTACAAGATGCAAAGCTCTAGTACTTATATCTCAAAAAAGTGGATTATCTAAGGAGAAAAGGAAATAAGACAGGAGTTGTCTCAAAAGCAAAGGCAGGTGCCAATACATTCTAAATACAAATGGGAGATATTAGACATGATACTAACAACGTCATGTCAAGATGAAACTAAAGGGTAACAGGAATAAATAAGAAGAAAACAAGAAGCAGGAACAGGAACAGGAAAAGAAAATGAAATAACTATAGAGTTGTCTTGGAATGGTCTGGAGTTAATATATATAAAGTTGTAAGTATTATTAGATAGCAAAAGAATGGAGGAAAAGGAAACTAGATAACACAAGTTTTCTAAGTATAAGAGTAACCAGAGTTGCATCAGGACAGAATGAAGTTGGCTTGGTATATCAGGATATAATAGCATGCTTTTAATCAATATCTGACACTTTCTTACTGGTATTTTTTTCCACTCTATCTTAATTCTATTTTAAAGCACCTCTATTTCTATAGAGGGGGATCTATATTTAGCAAGCCTTCTCTTGAGGTATTACCAGAGATGTTCAATAAGATTGAGATCTGGAGACTGCAGACCATACCGTGGTTCTAAAATCCTGTTCCTCTAGCCACTCTTTGATCTTTTTGCAGACATGCTTGAAGTTATTGTTCTACTGAAAAATAACATCAGAAGAATTGAGGTCATAATACTTCATGGTTTGCAGGAGTTCTTTCTTCAAAGTTGAAGGTAGAAATCTCCATTCATCCCACCATCAATTCTGGTGGCATATTCAATCCCTTGCCAAGTCATATACCTCCACATTATCAAAGAACCTTCTTTATGCTTTACAGTTTCTTTCACCTGAAATGGCAACTGGCCATTGTGTCCTTGTATCTCAGTTCTGGTCCAGTGAATGCTAACTTATCAAAGAGCTGGGTTTGAGCTTAGATCCCAGTGAACTAGGCAAAAGTGGAAAGAGAGAAATAAGTCAAGGCCTTGTATAAAGCACTAAGGCTCAAGTGTGCAAAACTGGAGAGTTTCAGCTTGTGCCAGCCCTTTATATATGCTACAGATGCGTGCATGGACCATGTAAACTAGTCCGGCCCTAACTATGGCTACAGTAAGCAGACCAATGGCAATAAGAGAGCAAGTACCATAGCAGTTTCTTATGGAAGCTGCCAGGCAATGATGCCATGGTCTAGAATGTGACTAGTGAATGTGTGAAGAAGTGAATGTGTGAAATGTGAAGATGTGAAAAGGTGAAGATGTGAAAAGTGAAAAGGTGAAGGGTTGAAGGTGTCCCACAGTCATGTGGTGTGAAAAGA
>JBBPJW010001164.1:0-14582 GCA_038088935.1 Pulveroboletus aff. viridisquamosus
CATAAGATCAGATATTATTGGAAGATCTGGATCTCATCTGAGATCTGCCACATCATGTGACCAATACCTTTGTGCAAGGGAAATACTCTGAATAAAGGACTTAGCCTTAGCCTAGGGTTTGCCTTATTAGGCAACTCGTTCACACGATCACGTGCCATTGATCACATGACCAGCGCATCTCGTGCTCTACAGTTCCCACGGTCACGTGAGACCATCATGTTAGGCTTGAGCCATAACACTTTGTTTCAAATAATAATAATTTCATCCAATATCTGGCTTACTTTAGCTCTAATCCACTTGTTAAGCAATTACTCTTTGAGTACCATCCTATTTGTATAGTTAATGCCTGCTTTGCATTTCTCTCTAGCACTACCATCACCAAGCTCACAACATCCACTGAACTTGCCATCAGGGCCTAGAAGGCCAAACTCTTAGTTACTCTACTTTCAGACTACTCTGACTTTGCTTTAGTTTTCTCTGACACTCTAAAGATACTCAACCATCTTTCCCCTAGTTAACTCCATGATCACAAGATTAATCTCAAGGATATCTTTGTGCCCAAGATTGGCAAGGTTTATTCCCATGGATTTTCTCAAAGAAAATCTCCATGCTGGAAAGATCTGCCCTTCCAATCCCCTCCAAGCTTCCTTCTTTTTCTTTGTAAAAAAAGAAGAATGGCTAACTCTGCCCCTGCCAAGACTACCATTATCTTAATTAACATATCATTTACAATGCATATCCACTTTCTCTAATCTCTGACCTTATTGACAAACTTTGTAATGCAAAGCTCTTTACTAAGGTTTGACATTCATTAGAGATATAATAACATACATATAAAAGATGGCCACCAATGGAAGGCTGCCCTCATTACTTATAAGGGACTCTTCAAACCTACAGTAATGTTTTTTAGTCTAAATAACTCACCTGCTACATTTCAATGCTTCATGAACAACTTATTTCATGACATGATTGCTGAAGGATGGCTTATTATCTACATGAACAACCTCCTTATTTATTCTCCTGACCCTGAAATTTACCACACCTGCACCACCTGCATTCTATAATGAATGGCAGAGCATGATTTCCATCTAAAACTGGGGAAATGTACCTATAGTTCAACTTCTGTCAAATATCTGGGCATAATTGTTTGTCCAGGAGAACTTACTATGGATCCTATCAAATTAGATGGAACTGCCTCTTGGCCCACACCTTTGAAAGTCAAGGACATTCAATTTTTTCTTGACTTTGCCAACTTTTATTATTATTTTATCTCCAGTTATTTTACCATTGCTTGTTCTCTTCTTGATTTAACAAAGAAGTCTTTTTCTTGGTCCTGGTCACTGGCCTGCCAGGAATCTTTTAATTCACTCAAGGCCCTTTTCCTCTTATAGTCCATTCTCCAACTCCCTGATCTTTCTTGACCTTTTACCATTGCTACTAATGCTTTGACCCATTCCTGAGGTGGTATTCTCCTTCAAACTTATGCCAATGGAGAATGGCACCCTTGTTCTTATCTTTCACAGAATTTTAATCTGTCAAGCAAAACTATAATATCTATAACCATGAACTCCTTGCTATTATCTGAGCTCTAAAGACCTGGCACCAGTATCTTTTTGAATCTTCCTTATCCATTCTTGTTTTCACTGATTACAAGAATCTCATCCACTTCTGCTTCCCTCAGAAACTCAACTGTCACCAAGCATAATGGCTTCTTGATATTGCTAACTATAATATCCAGCTTTGTCATGCTTCTGGTAAAACACACAGGCAATACATTGAACTGAAAACTAGAAGAAAGGCTATGGTCTTTACCCTGATGGATGTTTTGATCAGCTAGGGCTGACTTTAACTAGATTAACCAGTGTTATAACTCTGAAGATCAGAGACTACACCTAGACGAGGGATGAAGAGGAGGGACACTTGAAGAACTAAACTGATGGAGGCTCTGGAGTGGAACAACTGAGGAGGAACTTGGTGATGACGACAAGAAGGACACGTAAGAGACTTGAGCTCGGGACTTTTCTAGAACTGCCTTTCCTTGAAGGGCCTGATCTTCGAGAAGAGCTTAACCTGGTAAGCCTAAACTGCCTGTGCTACAAAGTGATAAAGTCTGAGGGACTTTAGCACTCTGAGCCAGCCTTTATATACTACTCTAAATGGTGCATGGACCATGTACATTCGTATCTACCCTGAAGCGGTATAGTAAGCCAACCAATAGCATATCATGAGCAATCTCGTGTAGGCCATAAGGATAAAGCATGGGGTGGATATGAATGGATGTGGGAAAATGGAAGAGAAGGGTCGTGGACTCAACGAGGATGGGGATCTCAATCCACAGATGAGATCACCTTGGCAGATCTGTCAGATCCGATGAGATGACCAGATCCGAGATCGGGATGATCCAGGGATGATCCAGGGAAGATCCCTAGATGTGCCTCATGGCCACTAACCTTAGAGAACTCGTATAGTATAAGTATAACCAGATCCTAAGCTAGGGTTTAGCCTGATAAGGGTTGGGATTCCCATGATCACGTGAAAATGAAAGTGGTTGTTGCATGGTTTGCAACAACCAGAACTATACAAAAAAAAGCAAAGAAATCAAGTAACTTGTATCAAGTATACAAGACTAAAAAATCCCAGGCTGTGAACTGAGCCTTTAAGAAGTGTACAAGAATACACACAGATCATGTGGGTCTGGCCTACCCTAAACTACTGCTCAGTCAGCCATTCAATGACAGAAGAGAAGCATCTGACTAGGTAAATATGTGCTAATTATAAGGCATGACATTATAGTCTAGACCAGTCTAGACTATGATATGTGAAGAGGTGAGGTGTAAAGGTATGAAAAGTAAGGTGTTCACAGGGTCATGTGATGTAACTTGTAAAAAGTAAAAAGAAAAGTAAAAAGATGGAAAAAATGAAAAAACATTATAACTGGTTTTACTCTTGCTGTGCCTAACACCCTCTCTTGCTGCCCTAATTTTTGCCCTATCTTCATTGTGGACAACCAGGCAGTTATGATTCTTTCTGAGTACCTCTTCTATTCTATCATTAATATAACCCTTATTACCCACATTTGGAAACACCAACATACTAATCTCCTTTATTTTTTTTTTCTCTTGCAATGAAAGGAGTCCCCTATCTACTCCAGCCTTTGCTCTCACTTTATAAACTGGCAACTCTATAATGATCTTCTAATCTACTGCAACTGTTATACTAGGCTTGAATAGAGACTAATGTAGACCTTATGGTTGGAGCAAGGGCAAGAGAAAAGGTTTGATAGTGGTAAGCCTTCAGTACAAAGGTTAGGTGTAAATGTGGGGGACAGCATCAGTAATCCCACAGTAGAGTTTTAAAATAAGATAAGAATGCTAGTGTTTATCAAGAACTTGAAGTGATACTTGCCAATAAGGGAAGTGAAACTCCCTGAGAAGGGTGAAGACAAGAGGTTTAGACAATACTTGAAGAAATCAAGGTAGAATAAGGCAGAAGTAGCACAAGAAATATAAAACAGAAAGTATGCTACTTATATAAGGAATAGCTAAGGTTTAGACTTAGTTGAATGAATTGGTAACATGACTAAGCTGAGTGTTATGGTCTTGACTTGATGACAAGAGCAACAAGGAGACAAACAAGGGTAAAACACTATCTAACCTCTAAACTGGGCCAAACAAGAGAAAAAAAATACTTGGAAATGCTTGAGACTAAAGAAATTACTCTGAAAAGCCAAAAAAGGCTAATATCACAGGTGGTCAAGTCTAAAGAAGACTTGACTTACCTGAAAGCTCTATTATATCTATAGTACACATGTGTAAACAACTAAAATCAGGATAACAGGAATAAAAGTGTAAAAATTATAACACTGAGTAAGTAATTCATGTGAAAATAAAGGGAATGTAATGAAAATGAATACAAGTAATATCTGCTAACTAGAGGAACATTCTGGAATAAAATAAGTATGAAGGTTCCAGAATACAACAAGAAAGTGTTAGAGATATATGAAGTTTGAAATTAGGACAAAAGAACAAGAACAAGAATAGATTAATTATAACATTACCCCAGTATGTTTAATGACCCAGTTGAACACAAAGATGTTCAAAAGGATAGAGTGGAGAATTCAGTGATGTTAGCCTATCTGATGAAATCAATAATGTTATCATCATCTGTATAATAAGAAGGTGGAGAGGGTGGGAGAGATAGAGGAGCATGATGGTAGAAACCAAGAAAGTAGCGGAATTGAGAGGAGCTATGAGAGGATTTACAGGAGAATCCACAGAAGAAACAGAAGGAGGTTAAAAAAGAGGGGGAGTGTTAAGATGAAGGATGGTGAAGAGGGCAGTTAGCCTGGTTATGGCCAGGTTGCCAACATAGACATGAGGGACATTGGTAGACATTGCAATCAATTTGCTAATGTCCCAGAGTATGGCATTGAAAGTAGTCATCATAATAATGAGGGTAAATGGAGGATAAGCAAGCCTGTCTATGGTGGTCCATTCACTAGTGTTCAACTTAAGTGATGGTAGTGAGTTCTTCAGAGGAAAGAGGAAAAAATAACATAGATGGGGAGAAATGTTCAGTGAAAGGGGCATTGATATGAGCAAAGGATGACTTTTGTTCAAATGGTTGATTTCAGAGAGAAATTCACCAAACTCCAACTGGTAGGCAAGATTGTCAAGAATAAAAGACATCTGGCAGTAAATAGCATCTACACCAGTATGAATAGCATTAGTATTAACTTCAGTGGTGTGGTGGAGTAGGAATAAGGTGAGGTAAATCTGTTTGACCTGAAGAAAGAGCATATATAATGCCTAGAGTGGGAAGTTTATATTAAAATATGAGCCAATGGCTAGGAAAAGGCAGAAGTCAAAAATGAATAAGTAGGCAAGGATGGAATAAGTTGGGAAGTGATTTCCAGAATAAATAGCATGGGCAAGAATAGAAAGATTTACTACAAGGATAGTACATGGGGATATCTCTAGGTGAAGGGCAAGAGAGGGTACTGGTATGGGGCTGGACTGGATGTTGGCAAGGGTTATGGGCTCTGGGTTAGAGGTATAATGAGAAAGGGAGATTACAAGGTCTTTAGTATGTAAAAATCTATAGAGGAAACTTGAGAGGGGAAAATAGAAGAAGAGTCAGTAAAGATAGTTATAGTATTATTAAGATTAATATGAGCATGGACTAGGAATGGCTGGTGAAGGATATTGATGGAGATAGCAGTAATGGAAGTGGTTGGTGCAGAAATGGTAGGTAAAGTTATAAAATATTGCTATCTGTTAGATTTTATGAGGTGGTTATGTAGTTTGCAAGTAAGTGAAAGAACTAAGAATGAGGAAGGAAGGGAGTGAAGATGTTTATATGTCTTAACTAGCTTGGAGACATTGCAGAGATTGAACTTAGATTTCCATGAGTCTTTTTTGGCTAAATAACCCTTCCATTAGATCAGGAAGAAATGGAAAGAAGGCAAGCAATGATATTTAATATCTGCTCAACTTCATATTCTTCTTGACCTTCTACAAGGTCTGGAGATAAGGCAGGGAAATTGCTTCCATAAATGTGGTTTTCACAATAGGGCAATAATAGAGAAGTATGGAAGACTGGATGGATCTTTCAAGAAGCAGGGAGGTGAAGATGGTATGTGATAGAGGACAATACCTCCATAATAGTAAAAAAATCTTTATATTTTGGTGTGAATTTGAGGCAAACTAAAACAGCGGTCTCACCATTCTGGCTTGTATCTCAAGTCTTCCTTGGTGAATGCCTAAATTCCTATCTGCTGAGACTTTTGGCTAGTGGCCCCTAACTAGGCTGAATAAAGAAAGCTAGAATGGTCCTGTGTAAAGCCTAGTGGGCTCAGCAACCAAGTGAGTCAGCCTCAGGAGAGCTAAGAAGGATCTCCCTCTTGGGAACAGTCCTTAGATCCAGAGTCCCTCTTGTATAAACTCTGTAAGAGTCAAGAGGACAAGACTGGGGAATACCCAGCTTGTGCCCCCTGCCTTATATATTGCTGGAGTCCATGCACAGACCAACTACAGGAGGCCTACCCTTAACTATGCTATCTATGGACACCAATAGCATAAGTAGCTCTATGGACCCTGGGGATATAAATAGGAGAACATGCATGGATTGAATGGAAGGAGTGAGGCAAGGGCCTCGCAGATAGGGGATGGTAAATGGGAGGCTGCCACACCATAAGGATGTGGGGGAATGGAAGAATGCACTGCCCTGATCTAATGAATATAGCATGGCCACCATAAGGCTGAGGAGATCATATCAATCTCTGCCACAGATGCAGATTCTAATCTCTGAAGAGATATCATCGGGGACTGATCTAAGATCTCATCGAAATCCAGCCACATCACATGACCTCACAAGTGCCAGGGACTCTGAATAGGAACTCTGACCTTAGCCTAGGGCTTGCCTTGTTTGGCTACTTGTTCGCATGATCATGTGCTCCTAGTCACATGACCAGTGCATCACATGCTTTCTTAGTCTCTCATGATCACATGTGACCGCATGTTAGGCTGGAGCCATAACACAAACAACTGATTGTTTGAGATTTCTGGCTTAAAGCCAGACTTTAGCTCCTTTGATAAAAGAGGTAAATTTAGAGCAGATACAGGATTCCATGGTCTGGTGGGTGATGTCATGGGCTGCAAGGGCTTTATCTCTTTCTGCTGTTAGATTCTTTAATCTGTTAGCAACTGCAGGCATAAGAATTTTGGAGATTATCAAGAAAAGGACATGGAGTTCATATTCCATTATAAGATAAAATGGAAATTGGTTGGTGACAAAGTAAGGATGGCAGTTGTGGATGAATTCTGCATGGGATATTTGCTCTGCCCATTTAAAAAGATTGGCTTCACAGAAAATGCAGAGGTAAGTTCCAAGTTCCTAGTTAACATGTTCAGTTTTTTTATCAGATTGGGAATAATATAAAGTAGATAGAAAGAGGTCATAGTTAAGGAGTTTACCAAACTCCTTTGCAAAGGCAGAAGCAAATTAAGGGCATTGATTAAAAATGATTTTGTTATTTAGATCAAAATATAGGTTAACTTTGTGGAAAAAAAGGGTGGCTATATCCTTAGTAGTGGCAGTTTTCTTTGTTGGACATAGAATTACCCCCTTTGTAAGTCCATGGTTGACCATGACCAAAAGGAAATCATAGCTGTTGAAGAGGGGAAGATCTATAATGAGATCATAGAAGACCATCTGAAAAATGCAAGTGGCAGTGAAGTAATTAGAGGACAGAGAAGAGATAGAGAGGTGGATATTAACCTTGTTTTGTTGACAGGTGGCATATTCTTCAACAAAGCAGTAAGTATAAGTGGCCATATTGGGCCACCAGAACTTCTGTTTGACAAGCTGGAGGGTTTTTAGATACCTGAAGTAATCAGCAAGGGGGTAGTCATGGCAGCAGTGGAGAATAGACTGGCAGAAATATTTGTCTGCCAGGATATAGACTTAGTTACAGTAGATAAGAAGGTTATCACAAAGTTTCCAATCAGCAACACATTTATAGAGGTTAGAATGCATGGAGTTGTCCCATTTATGAAGAAGAAACAGGCAGAGGATATTAGTTTCTGCATGCTTACAGATATGGGTAGAGAAAATAATATTAATAACATAGTAGAAGAGGTATTCAGGGAGGGCAGTAATAGAGGAATTATCTTTGTGGTCCAAGAGGCAGAGGTCAGAGAATTAAGAAAGGGCATTAGAAACAGAGAGGGCAGAGCCAGCAACATGGTGAAGTTGGATATTAAAGTTGGCTAGGTATTATGCATACTGAAATCAACATGTCACTTAACCTACAAAGAAAAGAAATAAGGAAAAGGGGAGCAATGAGGTAATGCACATGGACCAAGTTTTTAATGGGAATATTTTCATACATGTTGAAACAGTTAGCAACCATCCTGATCTTGAGTCTCAAGTCTGGTCCAGTGGACACCTTTCTTAAGAGCTGTGGTTTGAACTAGACCACAGAGAACTAGGCAAAAGAAAAAAGAGAAGAGTCAAGGCCTTGTATAAAGCTAAGAGCTCAAATATACAAGACTGGGGAATCCCAGCTTAAGCCAGCCCTTTATATATGCTACAGAGAGGTGCATGGACCAGGTAACTATGGTTGGCCCTAAACTATGATATAGTAAGCAGACCAATGGCAGTAAAGGAGTGAGTATCACAGCAGTACCTCATGGTAACTGCCAGGTAATGATGTCATGGTCTGGATCATTCTAGAATGTGAAAAGGTAAAAATGTGAAATAGTGAAAGTGTGAAGAAGTGAAATAGTGAAATGTGGAGAGTTTCCAAGGTCACATGATGTGAAAAATGAAAAGTGATTATAACACATGTGATATAGAGATCAAAAAAAAAGAAGCATGCTGGAGAACCATCAAGGGTTCAACTTCTGAGGTGAAAGAGAAGAAAAAAAGAAAAGAAAATGAAACAAATCCTATAGGGTCTGAAGACATAAGGCTAACCCTATGCTCTAGGTCAGATAACCCATTATATGCCCTGATATAATAAAAGATTAGATAATCATGTAAAGAAGATTAAATAAGATCATGTGATTGAAAAATGAAAAAATATGTCATAATACTATCTCATGTAAAGTTATTATATGGGTGAAAAAGATAAGAAAAGGCAGGATAATTGATGGAAAAAAAAAAAAGCCAAAGGATAAAGCTTGTGAAATTCAACAACCAGCTCAGAAATATTAGCCACATCTGAAACTGTTTGCCAAGTCTGGTTGTTAGAGGAGTAGCCTTTCCAATGAACCAGATATTTAAGCTTGCCTTTGTACAAACATAAGTTCACAATCAACTTAATCTTATATTTTACATGTTCTTTCTTAGTAACTACTATAGGATTAGGAGTAATCATGACTTGACCATCTAGCAGTTTGAGGTGACATTTAACTCAACTGATATTAACAACCAGATGAATTTTCATTGAATCAGGGAATTGTAGTCAAATTGCATTAGAAAGAATATCCAACATCCAAAAAGAACTAAGTCAATGTTAGGTTAGTTTCTTTGAGAAGAATGGTAAGAAGTGATTTTTTTGTGGATAGTATAACAGCATCTCCTGGATGAAGAGTGGTATAAGATAATTTCATATTTCAAGCTAGCATAGATGATCTAGCCTTTTTAAGTGATTTCTTTATCACATAAAAAGATTTATGCAGTTGACCAGCAAAAATAGATGAATGATAAGGAGCTTTGAATTCAAGACATGGATAAAATCTTTTAGTGATGGTGAAAGGGGAAGCTTTTGTAACAGAGGAAAATAAGTTTTTATAATGGAATTCTGCCAGTTTAACTCAATTAATCCAGTCTTGTTGTTTTTTCATCATAAAAGTATGTAAATATTTTTCAAGCTCCTGATTAATGTGTTTCATCTGCCCATCTGTTTGCAGGTAATAAGCAGTGGAGAGTTTGGGGAAAATCCTCAATGTCTGATTGAGATCTGAAATAAACACAGATACAAACTGCAGTTCTCTGTTAGAAACAATTGAGCAGGGAAGTCCATGATACAACCAAAAATGGTCTTTAAAAAGTTCTGCTAAAGAAAGGAAAGAAGAACAGGAAGTAAACACCACTTCTTTTGAAAGTCTATTCACTATAAT
Source organism: Pulveroboletus aff. viridisquamosus (assembly GCA_038088935.1). Lineage (NCBI taxonomy): Eukaryota > Fungi > Basidiomycota > Agaricomycetes > Boletales > Boletaceae > Pulveroboletus > Pulveroboletus aff. viridisquamosus. The sequence continues at coordinate 9,627 of JBBPJW010001164.1, forward strand.
TAAAATGACATCCTTTTCTAATACCATTGGAAACCCAGTGATCAGATCAACTGATATATTCTTTAAGGAGTAGAGGCTGCTGGAAGAGATTGAATAGAAGCAACTGTTTCCTGTCCAGAGGTTATAGCACATGTTAGACATCTGTGAATAAATTCTCCAAGATCCTGTTTTAAAAATGGCCAATAGTAATATCAGGAAATAAGGTGGAAAGTTCAGAGTTGACCTGCATGTCCATCCAGTGAAGAATGGGTTAAATGTAATTAAAAATAATGCAATTTGAAAGGTATGAAGGTTTGATTGTTTTTGTTTTTAAATACTTTGTGATCCTTACCATAACACCATAAAGAGGAAAGAGAAAGGGTGCAAGAAGCAGCAACAACATCCTTAAAGAAAAAAGAAGAAGTATCAATAGAGTGAAGGAAGACAAAAGGGGAAAGAAGGATAATACCCTTGTTAAGGTCCATAGAAATGCCATAGTCTGGATGGTAGGAAAGAGCATCAGCCCATCCATTTGAAATACCAGATTTGTGAACAAAAACATAATTGAATTTGTAGCAAGCTTGGCAAGGAGAGAGATCTTGCAGTTTCTTTCAATACTCAAGATTCTTGTAATCAGTCCAGATTTCAAAAGTAAAGTAACCAATAAAATAGTGTCACTAATTCTTCAATGCACAAATAACTGCAAGTAATTTCTTATCATAAATTAAATAATTCAACTCAGCAGATATTGTTATGCACTCAGCAAATACTAATAGTCTTCTCACATGACCATGGGACTCACCTGCCTTATAAGGTTTAACCCTAGGTTTAGATTTGATTCTTTATATCAGAGTATCCCTCACTCATGGGTTAGTCATGTGATGTGGCTGGATCTCAGATGAGATCTTAAATTGATACCAATAACATTTGATCTAATAAATTTAGATAAGAATCTGATCTGTGGCAGAGATCTAGATAAATCTCCTTGGCCTTATGGTTGCCATGTGTTACGGCTCCAGTCTAACATGATGGTCTCACATGACCGTGGGAACTGTGAAGCATGTGATGCAACTGGTCATGTGCCAGAAGCATGTGATCATGCAAATGAGTTGCCTTATTAAGGAAAGCCTAGGCTAAGATTAAGTCCTATATTCAGAGTATTCCCTGGCATAAGGTATTGGTCACATGATATGGCAGATCTCAGATGAGATCTAGATCCTTCCAATGATATCTGATCTCTCAATCTAGATTAGAATCTGATCTGTGGCAGATATCCAGATTGGATCTCCTCAGCCTCTAGGCAGCCATGCTACATTCATTGATCTATTCCTGTGCCCTTCCATTCTACCCACATCCTCATGGTGTGACTTCTCTTCCATTCCCTTCCCTAGATCCCTAAGGCCACTGCCTCACTTCTCATTGCTGCCCCATGTTCTCCCTCTCATTTATCTATTTAAAGATAGGAGCTACTTTAGCTATTGGTGTCCACAGATAGCATACTTTAGGGTAGACCTCCTGTACTTGGTCTGTGCACAGATCTTCACAATATATAAGGCAGGGGGTGCAAGCTGGATATTCCCCAGTCTTGCTCTCTTGACCTCTTAGCTGGTTATACAGTCTGAGCATTCAGTACTGCTGGCTACTGGTTTATACAAGAAAAGTAGTCTCATCCTTTCTCTCTCACCTAGTTCTGGGCCACTAGTGTAAAAGCCCAATCAGTTATCAAGGATAGTCTAGGAGTGTCCACCAAGGTCAACTCAAGTATCAAGGCATAGCAGATAGTCTCCCGCTTCACCATGCCTTCTTCATACCTGCTAACCCTGAGTACTTCCATTCTCCCACATCCTCATGATTGTGGTTCTCTTTCTAATCTCTTGATCTGCAAGGCCATTGCCTTATTCCTTACTCATATGTCCTATGCCCAGTTTCCTATTTAAGAGATATAAGCAATTACTGCTATTGGTTAACATAAATAGTAGATTACTCATTCTGTGTATAAGGCTATGTCTTCTGGTAATATATATACAGGGTAGGCAAGATCTGGAGTCTTTCCAGTCTTGATCACTTGTATTTTACTTCCCTTTTCTTGGGCACTTCAGTGTTAACCTGAGTTACTCCTTCTCCTTGTCTTCTCCTTAGCCTAAGCACTGCATTGTGGTATTAACTTGGGTTCCCTCCATCAAGTCTTACAAGCCTAGTTTGGGGCCACTAGCAGAAAAGCCCTCTTGTTGTCATTGTTGCCTGTTACTCACTGGAGTTCATTGCCAGTATTTGGATTGCACTCTTGGAGTGCATAACAGATATAAAGGCATGGAACATATAGGTAGCTGGATGCCAAGATCTATCCAGTGATTGGAAAGAAAGAACAGCTCCCATAGCAACACTAAAAACATTAGTTTCCAGTCAAATGGGTCATGAGGAATTGGAAAAGACAAGAAGGGAGTTAATTGAAAGTAGGGCCTTGAGCTGGTCAAAGGCTTGTTGGCAGTCAGGACTTTAAAAGAAAGGAATTTCTTTGTACATGAGATAATAAAGTAAACATGCAATATCAGCAAAATAAAAAACAAACCATCTGTAGTAGTTGGCAAGGCAAAGGAAAGATTGGAGTTATTTAACCATAGAGAATACAGGCCACTTGTTAATAGATTTTGTCTTGTTAAGTTGCATCTGTACCCTCTTTTTAGATATAATCATGCCCAAATAATTTACCTGGGATTGTGCAAGATGAAATTTGGAAGGTTTGAGAAATAGATTATGATCATGAAGACAACATAACACTTCTTGAACAATGGAGTAATGTTCCTCCTGAAATTTCCCATTTGTAAAAATAATAATATTATCAATATATATTAACACTTCAGTCCAAAGATCATAAAAGATGTCATTGATTATTGCTTGGAAAGTACCTGGGGAGTTGCACATCCCAAAATACATTACCAGCAGTTTATACACACCCAGGGAAGTGGTAAAAGTATCTTTCCACTTATTCTTTTTCTTAATTTGAATATTGTTGTATCTTCAATGTAAGTCTAATGTTGTTGGTAGGAGGACTAACATAGACCTTATGGCTATGGTGGGGCTAGGAATAAGACTCAATAATGGTTAGCCTTGGGTACTATGGACAGTACAAACACAGGACAGCACTATGGTCCCTTAATAAAGATTAAAAACTATGCTGGAATGCTGGTACTAGCCAAGGACTAAAGTATGCTTGCCAATGGTGGTTGCAAGCAGGACTCTCTTGAAGGGTGGACTAGAGTTCTGATAATGTTTGAAAGAACAAGACAGAATAGAGTAATGTTGGCAAAGTAAAAGGTAAAAGTAGCATAAAAAACATAAAGGAGAAAGTATGCTACTTATACTAAGTATTGTATGTAACTAGTGAACATGTGGTCTACAAGCATGTGACCATGAGATATTCCTAGAATGTAATGTGAATGGTTGCAGTTATATGATCAGAAGCATGTGATTATGTGAACAAGCAGCCTTATAAGAAAACTCCAGGCTAAGGTCAGTGTCTTGGATATTCAGAGTATTCCCCCACACAGGTGCTTGTTATGTGATGTGGCAGATCTTATATGAGATCAAAATCATAGAGTCCAATAATATTTTCCATGAGATTAGGATCTGATCTGTGGCAAAGATCTAATGGATCTTCTTAGCCTTATAATGGCCATGCTCTATTCATAGATAAGTGATCTGTGCTTCCCTTCCATTCTTTCATATCCTCATGGTATGCATACTCCTCTCCATCCCTTATCCATGAAGTCACTGCCTCATCCCTTTATATCTGATCCATGCCTCTTTCTCTCTTATTTAATATAGGCCTATATGCTATTGATGTTCATAAATAGTGTAGGTTAGGGTAGGCCTCCTGTCCTTAGTCTGTGCATAGACTGTAGTAATATATAAGGCAGGGGATGCAAGCTGGGGAAACCCAGTCTTGCTCTCTTTGACCTCTAGGCTGGTTATACAGGTTGGTTTCAACATTAGAGCTGCTGGCTCTGTGTGTTTATACAAGAAGTAGCTGTGGCTCCACACTTTCTCTCTGCCTAGTTTGGGGCCACTAGAACAAAAGCCCTGCCAGTATGCAAAGGAAGAATATGAGCATCCATCAAGGTAACTTGAGTTCCAAGGAAGGGTGGTAGTTGCCACATTAAGTATTATGTACTCAGCAGATGACAATCTTGTTATATGATCATAAGATAGGCTTGCCTAGACAAGTTTAACCCTAGGTTTGGATTTGGTTCTTATCAGAGTATTTCCCATATTATAGTATTGATCACATAATATGGCAGATCTCAGATAAGATCTAAATTGATGCTGATAATGTCTGATCTAATGGATCTAGATTAGGATTAATCTGTGACAGAGATTCAGATGGGGATCTCCTCAGCCTCATGGTCTTCTGGCCATATTTATATCCACTGGTACTATACATTTCCCTTTCCTTCTTATGATACTCTTCTCTATCCCTTGATCTGTAAGGCCACTGCCTCACTCCTATCCTCTGCCCTATGCTTCCCTATTTATTAGCATGTGTACTTACTGCTATTGGTTCATAGATAGTAGTTACCATTCCTGTACTTGATTTGTGCACTGCTGCTGCTAATATATAAGAGATAGGAAGAGACTGGGGGCAACTCAGTCTTAACCACTTCTGTTACCACTGTTTTAACTACTTTGGTCCTCTTGCAGGTGTGGCTTGTGCCTGGTCTGGGCCAAGACTCATTTCTCTCTTTGTCTAGTTCTAAAGCACCTAGCTAAAAGCCCTCTTGTTACTGTTTTTATCCTTGTTACTTACCAGTTCATGTTAGTATAAGAAGGTATCTTGGATTTGATACATAACACTAAGAGGGATAATGTTATACACTGGCACTACTTAGATAAGGGCTATTTTTCATTCTTACTCTAAGCTAAGCTCTCTTTACTATTTACTATCTTTGACCGCTTTCTTTGATCTTATCTTATCTTATC
>JBBPJW010001165.1:0-14565 GCA_038088935.1 Pulveroboletus aff. viridisquamosus
ACAGGAGACCTACCCTAAGGAATGCTATCTATGGCCACCAATAGCGTAAGGTGCTCATGACTAAGTATATTAAATAGGAGAGGAGAATGCATGGATCAGATAGAAGGAATGAGGCAAAGGGCCTCTTGTATGATGTGGGAGAATGGAAGAGATATGCCACACCATGAGGATGTGGGAGAATGGAAAGGAAGCACATAGATCCAGATCTATGAAAGAGGCATGGCAACCTTGAGGCTGAGGAGATCTATCTAGATCTCTGCCACAGATGCAGATCCTAATCTCTGTAGAGATATTATCAGATACTGATCTAAGATCCCATCAGGGATCCAGCCATATCATATGACCTAAACCTTTAGTGCAAGGGAAACTCATATTAGACTACTAACCCTAGCCTAGGGCTTGCCTTATAAGGATACTTGTTCGCACGATCACATGCAACTGATCACATGACCAGCGCATCACATGCTCTAAGGTTCCCACAGTCATGTGCAACTGTCGTGTTAGGCTTGCGCCATAACACAATAAAGGAGCAAGTACCTTAGCAATACCTCATGATATCTGCCAGGCAATAATGTCATGGTCTGGAATGTTCTAGAATTATGAGATGTAAAGATGTGAAGATGTGAAAAGTGACAATGTGAAATGGTGATGTGGTGATGTGGTGAGAGTTCCCAGGGTTACATGATGTGAAAATAAAAAAGTGATTATAACAGTAATTCTATTATAATGTACTTTTTAATTTCTTTTCATATTTTTCATATTTTTACCTTTTTCTGACTCTTCACATTGTCACATTGCATGATCCTGGTAACCCTTACTACTTCATTCATTTCACATCTTCATATTTCACTCCTTCACATCATTACTAATCTAGATCATAATATCATTGTTATAACCTTGGCAAATATTGAGCAGCCAGAAACAAGAGCAAGAAAGAAACCAGGGAAACAATCCAAAGACAAGTAAAAAAAGAAGGGTGGACTCAGAAATAGATCTTACAGACTTCAGAGAACTAACTTGAAGAGATATTACATCAAGAAAGGTAAATATCACAAGTGCTTAAGTCTAAGAACTTAAAATACCCAGAAATTCTATTATATCTGTAGTATACAAGCCACAACAACTATAGTAAGATAAATGACAATATAGAAGTAATTAGAATTTTAAAAAAAGGCAAAAAATATGAAAACTGTAAAAACCATATCTTACTGCAGCCTTATGCTCTGCCTTATGTATTTCTAAATCCCTGCCCCCTTTCTGCCATTGGATGGCTTACTGTACACTAGTTTAGGGTAGGCCAAACCTACATAGTCTGTGCATATATCTGTAGCATATATAAGGCCTGAGTTCAAGCCTGAGAATTTCCCAGTCTTATGCATTTGAGCTTTGCTTTATATAAGTCCTTGACTCCTATCTTTTCTCTTGTCTAGTTTCCTGACCTCTAGTTCAAAGGCCTCTTAGCACAAGCACAAGCACTTTTTGTTTTTAGTAGTTCAATATGAAGAACATGTTTCAAATTCTGAGTATTTCTTGCACTTATGAATAGAAACAATCTAATCCAAAGTGCTGGCATCAGCAGCATTTCTTATATCTCCATGGGATTCTGAAATCAGGATTTTGTTCAATATAAATGTCCATGCCTCTCTTCATATATTAGAAAAAGCATTAAAACAGCCATAAGCAAGGTAACTTGGAAGATTATTGTCTTATTCTTGAATACAAGCACCTTTTGCACCAGCTTTATTACCACAGACATTGCACTTCCAGTGATATCAATTAGATTTGTCACTGAGTCTCTCAATGCAAGTGAAATTTGCAGTAATAAAATCAGAAACTGACCAATCACTAGAGAACATAACTAATAATGCAGCATAAATGACAATTCCCAATTTTTAACATCAAGCTACATTTTCATCACAAACTAAGCTATGTTCAGTATCTCAGACCCTGATAACTAATACATCATGCCAGATTTTGCCACATCCATTCACACAAATTCTGCCATTCTGCCTGGCAGTGCCAGTTTTGCCACTGCCACTTGGCAAATTGACAGACTTCTGCCAAGAACAATAACTGTAACACTAGGCAGTAATTCCAAGTCTGTGCTGTTCCTGGCTACTGACATTCCAAGGTCTGACTGTTGAAAGGGGGTGTTATGCAAAGGTTAAGTGAGCTATGAAAACCTCGGTAGATATCAAGCTACTGAGGAACATAAACAAATGTACGCTCTAAGCTTATGTAACTTTTACCATAAATGGAAGTCTAATGCGTGCCGGTCAAAATTACGATACAGACTACATTTTGGGTGTCACATCTGCGGGTATCCAGATTTCCCTTCTTAGTCAGCGCACCAAAACAGATCCGGGGTTTCCCGAAGGCTACGCCAGTGTCGTTATGGCAGTGCAGACGCCAGTTGTCCAAGGTATGCGAAAAAAGTTAGGCGATACGCTCAGGGTATAAGGAAAAGATAACAAACGAGCAAGTATAGCGTGGTCGTTTCTCCTTTCTCACCACGCGCATTATGTCCGCCCGGGAGCTCGTTCTCGGCTCCAATGGCGAAATCATTACGCTCTCTTATACCGAAACATCACTGACGGTCCGTTCTGGATCAATCGTCAGTGATGGCACTCCCAGACAATGCCCGTTCTTCTTCTCTTGCGGTACCAAGTCCAGTCTATCTGCAATCCCTATTCGCAATGTCATCGCTGCCACCGTATCTGGTTCTACCGTCGAGGTGTCCTATCTGAAGCGCACTGGGATGCAGCATCTTTGCATGCAGCAGGTCCGAGGTAACGTGACAGACAAGGACGTTCCTTTGGCCACGGAATGGTGCGGTTCGATTACTCAGGTTGCATACCAAGGTTCGCGGATCGCTGATTCGCCTGCGTTCTCCAATGCTTATCGTCTTCTCCTTCTTCTCTCCCACTAAGGGGGCAAGCCTGCCAAGTCCTTGAAGGTGTTCGTTAATCCCCATGGTGGTCCTGTAGGTACCCTCATGTTTTTGAATGATGCGCTTTGCATCGAGCGGTTTGGCAGGGAAAAGCGCGCCAAATATTCGTTCGCAAGGTGGAGCCGATATTGCGAGCGGCTGGGTGCACCCTCGACGTGACGTGTTGGTCCAATGCATCACCTTGTTGCAACCCGTGCGTGTTGACACCGTGCCATAGTCACTGCGAGAGCCGGTCATGCCATCGAACTCGCGCAGAACATGGAACTCACGTATGATGCGTTGGTCGTCGTTTCTGGAGACGGTCTCATTCACGAGGTTCTGAACGGTTTTGCCAAGCACGCGACGCCGGAGAAGGCGTTCTGTATTCCTATAGCCCCAATACCTGCAGGCTCTGGAAATGGTCTTTCGCTGAATATACTGGGCATTCAGGATGGACTGGATCCTTGTGCAGCTGCTCTCAACGTCCTCAAAGGCACGTATTCTCAGGTTTGAGACATGCGACCCACATGGCTGAGTATTTTCTTCACGTTCAGGTCGACCGATGAAAGTCGACCTGTTCTCCTTTACCCAAGGAAATCAAAAACGTGTATCATTCATGTCCCAGACTATCGGTCTCATGGCCGATCTCGACGTCGAAACTGAACACCTCAGGTGGATGGGCGATCTTCGCTTTGTTTTGGGATTCCTGCGTGGAGGTAACGAGGTTCTGTTTCTTTCTGGGTAGGGTATGACCTTGTTCTTTTTTGCCAGTCCTAACGGGCAAAACGTGTAAGGTGGAGTTGGCCATCAAGGTCGTCGAACAGGACAAGTTACAAATGGTGAATGCACTGTATGAGCGTCGAAAGAGCGCAGCGAAGGGTGTACCTCATTCACCAGCATCGGACACTCCGAGGGTCGACACCCAGGCTAGTGGGACTAACTGTTCGGATAACTGGGTCAAGTTTGATGAACCGATTTTGTACATGTACGCTGGGAAGGGTCCATATGTCGCTCGGTGTGTTAAAACCAGGACATCCTATACCAGTTCACTGGTCTCATCGATGCGTCCTCAGGTCACTGATGCAGTTTCCTGTCTCCCATCATGATGATGGACTGATCGACATCTCGATACAAGAAGTTGTACGCTCTTCCATACACAGGTGTCTGTCTCCATTTTTTTTTTACACGGGTACTCTAGGTCAGTCGGAAATTCTTGCTCGGAGCGATGGAGGGCGCTGAGGTTGGGCGCTCTTACTGGTTTGCCTCTGTATGTATATGAGGCATGTGTGATGATGACTTACTGATCGTATCCAACAGAATCGGTACTTCAAAGCGTCTGCATACCGTGCGAATCCCCTTTCGACTAGTGGAGTGCTAATGGTCGACGGTGAAGCGTTCCCCCTCGAGGAATTCCAGGTCGAGGTTCTGTGCCGTCTCGGAACATTATTGAGTCCATACCCATACTACGCAGCAGACTTCAATGTGATAGACGTGAAGGGTACCAGGCGAGAAACGGCCTAACCTGCCACCTCGATTTTGTGGTTGTTGATGTGCTGCATATCTAGACTTTGCTGTGGGTAATCTTATGATAATCACAGGTTCAGCTTCCGTGTATTCGGAATTGTACATTCGTTCACATTCGGTTACTCCATACATGCGAAATTTCGGTGACTGAAATGAGGACAGTTGATTGCCCGTGGGGACCTGGTATATAAAGTGTGACGTGACGGACGCGTGACGAGCGCGGTCTGTTGAACCACGTGATGTCCACTTCGCAAGCGGACCTTGAAATGGGGTTCGTGCCCATTCATAAAAGCTGAGGTCAGGCCTGTCGCGGTCATCCCAACACTTTTCCCCCTACCACCATCACCCTGCCCTACTAAGCCTCGCTCGTACGGTGAACACTACTGGTGTGTACATCGGCTTGTTCATCCACTAATTACACACTCTTGACTTTTTACAGTCACATACATTGTACATTCTGTAACTCCGCAAATGGCACCAAAAGTAAGTCGAATATACCCTATCGCCCATCATGTATTGATGGGGACCGCAGCCAGCATCTACCGCAGGCAAAGCGCCAGCCTCCACTGCGTCCAAGGCACCTGCCAAGGCTGATGCGGGTGCAAAAGCTGCGAAGAAGACAGCCAGTAAATCACAGCCAGCCGCTGACGGTGAAAAGAAGAAGCGCCGAAAGGTCCGCAAGGAGACGTACAGCTCTTACATCTACAAGGGTCAGTGATTGACTCTGATTTATATTACTTTATCTTAATGGATCCTGTAGTCTTGAAGCAAGTGCACCCTGATACGGGTATCTCGAACAAGGCAATGGCCATCTTGAACTCATTTGTGAACGACATCTTTGAGCGGATTGCAACTGAGGCATCCAGTATGTATCACCTAGTTGTTCATGGCACTTGATCTCAACAGCATGTCGTGCCATTTAGAGCTCGCTGCTTACTCCAAGAAATCGACGATCTCGTCTCGCGAAATCCAAACCTCTGTCCGTTTGATTCTTCCTGGTGAGCTTGCTAAGCACGCTATCTCTGAGGGCACGAAGTCCGTCACCAGTAAGTAACTCGTACTGTTTCTGTTGGTGTAGCACTTATACGTTTCCAACCAGAGTTCTCCACCGGATCAAAGTAAATGTTTATATATCCCTGGTGTATTGCTATGTCGTTATTTTACTCTGCGTCTATTCGAGATACCTTTACTCGTGCCTGAGTACTGAGTAGGGAGTATCAGTGTGATACGACAAGGTTAATTTCTTGCCACTTGTGGATGAACTAGGCAGTTTAGATGGAATCGCCGAGCTTAGGTCCCATAACACGACAGACTATCCCGACAAGCTTGTACGACCTCCAGTACCTGGAGGTGTGACCCAGTATTCCTGTCTTCGCCACCTTTCTCTGGCTGTGCTGCCCAGCCTGCACTGACAACCCCGAACCCATTTCTGTAACCTGTACTCGATCTTCACATTAGCCTGTTGTGCATTGACACACCCTAACACGACCATCTCGAAAGAGTTCTTATTACGACTACACACACCAGCTGCGCACGTCTACCCTTTTTTTCCTAGTAAAAAGCTCATCGACATCGAGTCGAGTACGTTATACAGGGTGTTGCTCATACCCTCCCCCCTCCCTACGCCAGTCCCTTTTTCCCCCTTTAGCCAACGAGATGTGTACGTCTCTAGGAGTCCAGAGTCAGGTCCTTTTTTCGAATGAAAAGCAAAGCATAAAGAATGAAGAGAGGAGAAAATCGCCAGAGATCGCAGAGCAGATAGTGTCTGTCAAGGCATGGATTAGAAGAGACGAAAATGAAAAACGAGGAGCAATGAGGAGGTCCAGCTAGCAAACACAGTATGTGTACGATTATCTATGGTGATGTAATTGGCAGTACAGTGCAAAATGCAAAGCATCCGACTAGATAGTGATGCAAACAAACAAGAGTTCATCGACATGTTATGGCCGAGCTTGAAAGGAGGGGTCAACGATTGCGAACAAAAAGAAGAAAACACAACACGTAGACATACCAAGTTGTTCTTTGCGATAGAACCAGAAATAGCCAAGCACGATGACAATCTGGCAGACCAACGCAATCCAAAACGGCGCGGAGGCCATTGGGCTGCCTGAAAGACCTTGCGAAAAATCCCAAGTGCCGATATTAGGGAACACGGTGCCCGGTCCGATGGCATTTGGTGCGGTCGCTCGGGCCACCATCACACAGATAGAACCAATTATTTGAGAAAGGACGAGCGTCACACACACATGCAGACGAGAGAGCGTCTAGTGAGTGTAGAAAACATTGGTATCGAGACATCTTCATTGTCTAGCAATCTCTTACCTGAAGCAGTATCATTCCAAGACCGACACCCTGCACCGCATCCAAGACACCGAGCCAGAGCCACAATGACAGACCGAGATAAGGGCCCGCGGACCCCGCCCAGGGAATATAGAGCGCAAGCGAAGACGTTCCCCACAGGGTCTGTCCAGGTACCATCAATACCTCACTCTCGCTCGCTAAATCACGGAACGTACCTGACACCATCGCGGAGCACCCAAACCAACCGCAAAGACAGGGAGAAGCCATGTATGTGTCTTGCTGAGGCGTGTCAAGACGAACATCATAAGGGCCCAAACGCCAATGAAGAACCCGACGACAAGTAACAGAATCTGCCATTTTGAAATCGGCACGTTCCAGAGGAAACTCCAGTTTCGACCATATGGCTAGACCCAACGTAGTCAGCCCTGAGACAGTGATATATAAAAGACGTCAGGAGACATACCCCACTCAGCCAATAGTCTCGAAGGACTTCAGATGCAAGAAACCTTTTGGGGCCATCAGTGAAATCAGAAGATTATGGTTCGAAATGACACCATACCACAAAACCAACTTCCTCCGGAACAGCGTCTTGAAAAAGTTGGGCACCTTAGGCGGCGTCTGACGATAATAATCTGAAAAATGGTCGTCAACAAGGTAGCCATATCGTATCTCCGACCATACACACCCGGAAGGCCATACAACATGAGGTATGCAAAGATAAAAGACATCAACGACAATGGCCAGAGGATTAATACGATCCACCAAGGCGCTATTTTGCCGGATTGCGACCCGTTCAGCGTGTTTCCCCAATACCACAGGGCCGCGATCCAAATTTGCTGGGAACCCTGTACAACGCATGCACGCAATGCCCAGACTTCAGTAGCAGCACCCTATCAAACCAAAAATGTCAGGGGTCAAGGGTCAGCAGAAGAAAAATGCCCACCGCTTCCTCCCCAAAGTTTAACCCAAAGAAAGCAAACGCAGCAGCCGACGAAATAGCATAGGACCACGTAGCAATATCTGAAATGGCTGTGTGGGTTCCTGCAAGTGACGGAGACAGTGAAGGGATGCCGATTAGGAAGAAGGCGATCCCGAAGAATATCCAAGGGGCAGAAAGTACGTAGACGGATGGTTTCCACCAGAACAAAGCATACCATACAAACGAGGAAGCTAGGAATATGCCACCGAGGACATATAGCTGAAGATTATCTTCATAGTTTTGTCCTGTGAGCAGCGTGATTTGGTAACTGTTAGCAGCTAGCATCTACAGCGGATGTTAGGACCTGCATGCTCCGAAGGAGTTCAGTGAAGACACTTTCCTGCCCAAGGGCGATAATAATAGTGTACAGAGGCCAACCATATATCTTGCGGGCCATCGCAATCTGAACCCTGTTCATTATCACAAAGTCGTCACCATATGGTAGCATTCCGCTTCCATCGGCAAAAGGGTGCGTGCTCGGTGTGGCTGGTGCTGCAGAGCACATATGAGCACTGTACGTTGTGAAAACGACAATCATAAAGCACGTACTGGTAGGTCGAGAACGATCATCTGTCATCGAAAACGTACCGGGAGAGCTCCACACTGAATCTCGGTGCGACGAGATATAACTCGCAGCACTCGACAGCTTGTCCTTGCGCACCCTGTCAAAGTATGCTTCCTCGGACTTGACCAAAAACCGCTCGATTGACAACTCTCCCTTTGAATTTTCGGCACTCAACGACTGGAGCTTTTGCACAAATTCTTGCGCAACCCCACCGTCGGAATCAGTGAACTTCAACAAGTAGTCAATTCCTGAATCAGCATACTTGAGTAATACGCACTGAAGCGGTCGCCTTGTTAAGCGGCGAGTTGGTCTTCTCCTCAGCAATTGACGCGATTGATTCGCTGGATGCCCTCCGAGAAATCATACCAAATGGTCTCTGAGGTGTCTCCGGTTGAAGGAAAGGGTCAGGGACGTTTCGTTGCTCTTGCGCAATTGCCTTATTCGCCTTCTCCAGGAAATCGTCAAACTCTTGTCTGCTCCCAGTCGCAATACTCCTCCGCGAGAGGTAATCGTCATCCGACAGGTCCGAATGCATTGACGTCGATGCACGGTCAGCATTCAAGCGAGGTGGCGCAACGAGGAACGTCTCGTCATATGGCGTCGAAGCCTGCGACTGTGCGGGAGATATGGGTCGGTGCCTAGGTGAAGACGACACTGCAGTGGAATCATCCCAATCTGGCTGAGAAGGAATCCTCTGATGAACAGGGTTCCAGTCGTCCGTGTCGTCCATGAATTGACTCCCTGTAGTACCGCAATCCGATTCCCGCCATGCGTTCGGCCCAGCCAACCGACGACTCGTTTGGATGCTTCGACGATGTATGTCTTCCATGCGTTGACGCCATTCAACGACTGGGAATCGCTGGACCGCGGAGCGCGCACGAAGAATCGCACGCTCTTCTTGCGACGATTTGAGTGCCAACTTGATTGTTTTCGATAATTGCGACAACATGTGTGACGTCGAGGTGGATTCGACTGGGAACCACTGCAAGGCACTGTTAGTAGTAACCACCACTGTCGATTCGCCATCTACTCACCCATCCTGGCATTAAACCTAGTCCTCCCAATCGACTACCCACCCCCAAAGCACCCTTTCTCCCGAATTCGACGGCAACCAATCCAAAAGGTTCATCGCGAGAAGGAATCAACGCAAAATCAGCCCCGCTAAACAGGTAAGGCGGCAAAGCCGTAAACTCAGGTCTCGAGTATACGCGATCGGGATACATTTCCATCAAACGCGCAAGCTTCTCGGCAGCAAAACGGCCATATAAATCAATGACGGGGCCAACACAAATGAGTTGGATAGAGGCACGCTTTTCCAGCCTGAAACAGGTTGATGTTAATCATCGTATGAGCGGCGCATTTCTACGTACAGCGACGGCATGACGTCTGCAATCAAATCGACGCCCTTTTGCTTCGACCAACGGCCGACGAACACAAACAAGTCGGCATTCGAATCTTGTTTAATGCCTGCCCACTCCTGAGCTTGCCGTTTCAACTCAGGCCGTTGTGCTTCCGCGGCCTGATCAACCTTAACATCCCGCATAGACACCGGGTTCTCATCTAGTGCGGCGATATCTGTGGGATCGGGGTTAGGCAATGAGTCGACGTGTTTCAACGTCCACAGCGCAGGATACCGCGCCCAACTGCGTTTTCCGTATTTGTCAGACACACCAGCGACACCAGCGCTCTTTTGGTGGACACTGATAAATGATGCGCCAGCATGGAGGAGGTTGAACGTGTTCCCAAATTGGACGTATTTCGTGCAGTTTTCCTTGCTGATGTTAAACGCGGAACAAACTTCCTTCATCTCTTCTTTGGTACGAAGTGGCCACAAGCCTTGAAACTCGGCATTGTGCAAAGAGAGGCACACTGGGATGACTTTGGGCAAAAGGTATATTGGAGCGAGTGCGCCATGGTAGTCGTTGATGTGGTAGACGTCAATCACAGGGAACCTGCGAATAGTGGCTGCGATCGCCTGATTCCATGTGGAATAAAAAATCGCTGAACTCAAATCATCCATACGGGCAGGATAAGGGTCTGCCTTCGTTTGTGCACGGAAAACGGGGCTATCCAGGATCACATATGTGATATTGTCAAGCACGTGCGTCTCCACTTCGATGAGGTAGGGCTCGCCAAAAATGATGACCTCGATGGGATCTGCGGGCTCGGCGGGGGGGTAATCAATGTCCTTAACCTTAGGAACAACCCAGATGAGATCAACGTCTGTCATGGCCTTGCCCATAAGCGACGACATGACACCCAACCCACCAATCTTGACCTTTAGCTTCCAGTCAAGGACTTCATATTCAAGCGTTGCGATGAGCACTTTGCGACGTTTGTGCTTGTCCTCTGGCCACCCAATGACCTCTAGCGGATGTTTGAGACGGAAAATCTTCTCTGTGATGGGTGTGCTATCCTTGAGATCTGTAGCCGATTTGCCACCTAGAGAACCAAGGATGGGGATATATTTGCTGGCACCCTTGGGCTGGACCCCGTAGCGGTTGTGACGAATGCCATAAAAGGACCACATGAAGA
Source organism: Pulveroboletus aff. viridisquamosus (assembly GCA_038088935.1). Lineage (NCBI taxonomy): Eukaryota > Fungi > Basidiomycota > Agaricomycetes > Boletales > Boletaceae > Pulveroboletus > Pulveroboletus aff. viridisquamosus. The sequence goes on from JBBPJW010001165.1 coordinate 10,834, forward strand.
CCACTACTGCAAGCGTGCCGGTGATGAGTGGAATTGATGCTAAGAGCGCAAACATGATAGCACCAATGGAGGCCTGTCCACGCGGTTGCAACGACCATTGAAGCGTTTGGTCGTTAATAGACAGTGTCCACGACAGTGCTGGATATGGTGGGGCCGACATGTTTAAAAAGTTTGACGCAATGCTGTTCGGCGCAAGGCGATCCATAACGCCATCCCCATCAACGTCACCGTAAAAGTAATCGTCATACCCAAACACGTTCACTTGAACATACGACGGCCAAACTGTCATGATTTCGAGCTCCCAGTTGCTGTCACCAGCTTGGTTCATGACAGCTGAGATACCTTGGTCGTAACCCCACGAATTGAATGGACCACGCGCAAGAAATTGAGGAACACGGCGCTGAGTACCATAATTCAGGTCAGAGTGCACGACGACGCTTGCAGTCGAAGCCAATTGGCCCCAATCTATCGAACAAAGCATCAATCCCAGGTTCCGGGGCAGAATGGTGTGCAGCATACAATTAACCATGATATGCTGTCCAGCCCACCAAGTATCTGTGTTCTGAACAATATCAGAAGGAATCGTCGTCACATTTTCCCAGTTCGTCCAATTTGACCAACTCTGTCCAAAATCGCCAGAGTATCTAAACATATCCGCTCCGTATGCTTTGTGCGCGAAAGTGTACTGGCCATTCGAATATTGGAACGCGCCTCTATCGTAATCCGAGTCGGGGAAAACCATAACGTTATCGGGAGTACCCTTGCGCAAAAGTAAATGATCGATAACCTGTCGAGACCACATTCAAGACCATCAACTCCCAGGTCCAAAATGTAGACTTACCCCAGTGGACGCAGTCCCATCACTGGTGGTGGGACTGTTCACTATGATTTCGAGAATCCCGTCGGGAACGTTGGTCAACGTCGCGGACCACGAGAAAGCAGAAGGAGCTGCCGCAATGACACTCGTAATCACTGGGTTCGTGACCGTGTTGCACACTATGGAATTTGGATCCAAGGTCGGTGTGCCGCCTATGCCCGAAGATGACATGTTGAAAGTGATACTGTCCGTAACGCTGGTACACGACATAGAAGCACTAAACTCGAGAGTGATATTGACCGTCGAGGCGTTCGGGTCTCCAGGCGTTGCGGTGATGCGGGCATCGTGGCCCGGAAGGAAGCGCGATAGCATGGGAGGAGGTGGGACCCACTCACTGGTTGGTACGAGAACTTTCATCCCATACGGATCCGTGGTGACATTACTCAGACACCCGTACCATGGGGCGGCACCATTGTTGTAGTATGAGGACCCTGAATCCTGGAGAGTAAACTCCTCGAAGGGTGCTAGTAGATTCCGAACGGTGACACCAGACTGGTAGGGTGATGAGATCCACAAAGAGCTCTGGCAGTCATACGACCATGTCGTTGACACGTTCGTATTTGAATATAGTAGCCATACTTGATCAGTGTAATTGCCCGTGAGAGTTTGTACACCTGAGAGGCCAGCCCGAGACACAGAATATAGACCCATCTCTGTGGTGGTATCGTTTGACCCAGGGCGTTCAATGTCATACGTCCAATTACCACGCTGCACGAGATTCCATCCATCTTGGAGGGCATTATACGTGCTGCGGAGGTATAGAAACTGCTTCATCAGGCGACGCGTGTCGGTAGTGGGGTCAAAGTGGTCCAGAGAATTCCAGTCATCGTAGCACCCAAGCAGGGCAGATTCGAGTGGCCAATTGAAGTATTGGTCTGACCCAAGTTTATAACAACCATGGCGTTGCCACGCCTTGTTACTTATCATGGCTTGACGTCTGGATGTACGCGTATCAGCTCGTGCGGGTCCGATGCTGGTTCAAAACAGGGCATACCCAAAAAGGTAGTTGGACGCGGTGGAATCGAAAAGGTAGAAGTTCTGTTCTTCTCCGTAGAACCACTAAACTCGCGAATGATTCGTACTCGGTCTAGACTGAGTAAGAGTAACGCACCAAAGGGATTCCGGGCATCACCAAGTTCGTGATGAACAGGGCCAATACGGATCTCATGGTTCCATTTTCCAAGCTAGGCCATCGAAAGACATCGAAATTACTTGCTCCGAACATGTGTTTCGGGTCGATTTGGCCAGTGTTGGCATTTAATAAGTCATCATTGACCATCATTTGATTCCAAGATGTGATGAAATTGGTGCTAAGGTCATATGCAACTTCGAGGTTTCCATCCATGCCAAGAAATCGAGTGAGCGAGCGATATGTGGAGTAGTGAAAGGCGAAGGCATCGATGCCACCTTGCCCCTGAGAACGGAGAAAGTACTGATTGTCTGCGTTGGTCACATTTGCCGACTGGAGGAAGCCGGGCGGTAATTCCGTCGGTGTGCGACCACGGCCCCTGTGAATGCTTTAGGAGGTGACGGAATCGCAAATAGAACGGACGTACAAGTATAGAGCCCCGAACGTGTCACCTCCAGTAACCTCACCGGCAATAAGAAAATTCTTTTTGCCGAGATTGGTGGCACATGCACGAGTCGCCGAGGACCAGGCGACCATACCGTCCACAGTGAGCTGGGTGGATTTATCGACACGAATGCCGTCGACATCGAGGGCAGTGATAACCATGCAGGAGAAGGTCGTGAGCTTAGCCATCGTCTCGGGTTTCCATTCACGGAGACGATCCTGGACGGAAGCAAATTTGGACAGCTGACGCTGCCAGTCGGCATGAACACCAAAGGCCTCCATGTCACCGAATTGATCGAAATCGGAAGTGTAGCAACCATTTGAAGAGACGGGTTGGATGGTGCCGTCTTCCTGCCAGAAAACAGGGAACTGACACGAAGAATTCCAGTTATTGCTGTACTGGAGAGGGGGGGGGAGAAAAAGAGAGGAAGGTGAGTGATTGGGGGGAGAGAGAGAGAGAGGAGAACAGTACAGACCTGGAAATCGACATACTCTGTGAAATTCCAAGGCATGAAGTTGGGATTCTTGTAGAGGACTTGATACTGATTGATGCTGAATGGGGCACTGGTGTTCACGTATCTGGACAACGATAGCCGATGAGAGAGGGAGGCAGTGCAAGACGGAAGCGGCGCACCCTTGAAATGCGAGAAGGTCGGAAAGAGTACCGACAGTGAAATCAAGCATGATATACATTCCTCTAGCATGTAACGTATCGATGAATTGTACCCAGTCCGCGATAGTGCCCCAATGGGGGTCGAGTACGCTAAAGTCGAGGGGGGAATAACCTAGATAAGATGGGTGAGTGCAAAGGAGCGGGGGAAGGGGGGAGGGCGGACTGTCAGCTTGCCAGACCATGTTGAGAAATATGGTGCCAGAGAGGTAGATGCCCTTGATGCCCATACCCTGGATATAGTCGAGCTTTGAGGTGAGACCTTTGAGATCGCCACCGTAACGGAGCTGTGTTTCTCTCCAGTCCCACTCAAACATGGAGCCAAAATACTGGTTATTGGAGGGGTCGCCATCTGCGAATTTGTCCATGAGGACGATGTAGAAGGGGATTGTGCGCCAGTTCTCGGGGGAGGGGGTATAGGTTGTGTTGGACCTGTTGGTGTAATACTGGGTTGGGTCCTGGGCATTTTGATTGAGGTTGAGATTGTACTGGACGAGGTCGGGACGGTAGGGAGAGGCGAGGACGAGGGGGACGAGGAGGAGGAGGAAGAAGTGGGTGATCATGACGGGGTCGTGGATAAATAGTGTGTCCACCTGCAACGGGTGGGGGGGG
>JBBPJW010001167.1:0-14520 GCA_038088935.1 Pulveroboletus aff. viridisquamosus
AACGGATGTAACCACGCGAATGACTTGCCGGACAAACCCCGGAGCGTGCCACTTGAGGAGGAGAACTGGAGGACAAGCGGCAGGAGTGATAAGCTCACTGCACGCGAAGACGACGTGTCCAGGGCGATGGAGATCCCGCAGACACGAGTTGACCGGTGGAAGGTCAAACTGGGCGGAAACATTGAAGTCAGCCACACAGACAACCTACCAGATGAACCCAAGCGCATGCCACTTGAGGGGGGGTACTGGAGGGCAAGCAGCAGGAGCGGTAAGCTCACTGCGCATGAAGATGACACGTCCAGGGCACCTGACAGTGCGGAGGATGATGTCACGGACGACGACCGGCAGAAGGTCAAACCGGGTGGAAACATCGAAGGCCAACCGAATGGGAGTATCACGCACGGATGTGCGGATACAGATAGCGACGGCAATGCCAGAGAGGAGTGCCGAGATGCATGTCTGAAGGGCCATGGGAATAAGCGTATTCACCAGTCGAATGTTCTGTGCCAGGATATAGCGCCAGGAGGCAAGCAGGCAAGTCAGACGAGCCCGGAGGCGGAAAGCGCGTTTGGAGGCGCGAAAAAAATGGCGACAGATCTGCAGTGGATGAAGATCAACAGCGGATGGATGGCGCAACGAGCGACGCGCACACCGACTCAAAACGAGTCGATATGAGGATGCTGACTGGTAATCAGTCGAGTCAGCACGGACAGCGCAAGTGCTCAATGATGCATGTACATGAACCATCCGCATCACCTTCCAATCATCCCAGACGATGTCTGAAGCACATCAATCCACCACGTCGACGAGGACGACTAAAGTTGATCCAGGGCAATCAAGGCGGCTCGACGGTCACAAAAGATCGTTTATGGACGAATCACAGTTATTCTTTGAGATTTAATTCAGGTATCAACATTATTTTATTGTTTACATCTTCCTTTTTGTCAATCATTCACCTTGCTAGGATTCCTGCTTGAGGGAGAGTATTGGAATCTGTTAATTGCCTACACCATGTCGCTTACATAAGCTAGTAGCTATGTCGGACCATTAGTTACCTTAGGATACTTAGTGACTACAAGTATCCTGCAGTATTCTGCAGTTTCAACAATCTCTTCAGTTCAGAGCGCCTCAGTCCGTTGTCTCGCACACGACTGATTCCTTCCGTCTCTGATAGTCGCGTGCCTGTCCAATCAGCCTTGAAACTTAACAATACCTCCATGTATCATACTCCTCCCCGTCTTTGGAATTTCATTTCTCTTTCACATCAGTGCTTCCTTCGAGTGCTCGTGTTCGAGTTCTTGTCAGTCTCCTAACGGGCTGACCGGCCCGGTGATTGTCCCACCTGATCAAGTTCTCAGATGGCGTCTGAGGGATGACTTCCTATCTACAAAGAAAACGGGTCTTTCTTCCCTCTAGAAAGTGGTGACTGAGGTGGGTCGTTACTCTTTCAGGAGTGTCGACAATTCAATCGTGTATGTTTTTCGTTTTCAACCCCTCCATTGTCTGTCGTCCGACAATGGATAGCACTAGAATGGGACAACGGAACGAAAACGAGTAGCGAGATTGTGGGAATTGATGGCCAACAGGTAACATATGTTGCCAGAGGCAAACATTCCCATCATCGCCCTTGTGAGTCACTGTCGTTGCTCGTTTGCTCTTCTACGCTATTATAATCGCATCTCGCACGTCCTCCTCGTCAACCATACGCGTACTGAAGCACCTTTATGTTGATCTCGATCTCCCCCCATTCTCCGCATCGCTCCGCTCCTGCATGCTCTCGATGTCGAACCTCCATCTCAATACATATCCCTGAGAACCACCTACTCCGTTCGATGGTGACATCTCCACTCGTTGACAATGGCCTACTCGTTCAAGTTGGACCAGCCTAGAAAATGGTGCACAAGTCCACTCGACGTGAGAGAGCGTCCAAGGGCTTGCCCACTCCAGCAGGACCAGCACAAATACATATGGCAGCTATGGAATTTTTGAGAGGTGCAATGCAAAGGATATCACACTATACACAAGTAGACCTCAGTTTCATATGAACGAAAGACTGTGAACATTCTCCTAAACTAACCTATACACAAGAAGACCTTGTAGGTACTGTTCAGTTAATGAATGTAACGAATGTAGAGTAGTCTCACCTCAGTTTCATATGAACGAAAGACTGAGGTGCAACGTGGCAGTGTCCTCACTCAAAAGGACGACACGATTACGTAAGGAAATGTCCGGCGTATGCCTCGGAAGGAAAGGAATGACGAAGGAGAAAAGAGGAATGAAATAAATAGAATAAAATTTCAACAATTATTCCCTCAGATTCCCATTTCAATATTGTCCCTAGTGTTCAGACTGCAGAGTACTGCAGGATACTTGTGGTCACTACGTATCCTAAGGTAGCTAATGGTCCACCGTAGCTATTAGCTTATGTAAGCGATAGAGCGTATGCAGTCTACATATTCCAACACCTAGTAATGGAAGTTAGGACTCAGTTGGGACAAAGGAATGACTGTATTAGAACCTAATGGAAGTTAGGACTAGGTACAAGTTAGTGAGCAATATTGTAATACATAATGAGCTCTTGCATACCTCAATTGGGACAAAAAAATGACTGAGAATGCTATGGAAAAAGGGTAAACATATTAAAGTAGAACAGAGCTGTCATATGTTATATTTTCCCTTTTTCCTCTCATCATAGCTTCTGCTCTTTTCACACCTCAAGTGCTTTCTTGTTTACTTTTCACTATGGATTCTGCTCTTCTCACACTCTAGCCTTGTCTAGACTGCTCCCTTGTTATGCCCTTTGCCCAGACCTTTTATCTCTTAATCAGCTGACTTCTAATTGTTCTATCTCTTTTCATCTGTTTCCACATGAATATCTTATTCATCATTCATTAGCATGATTACTTATTCTATCTTCACTTCAACTCTATTAACTGTACTATAGAGTAGCATACTTCCTGTTCTCTTTTTCTTCATGCTACTTCTACCTTGTGATCACCTCACAGTCCTTGCACCTCCACTTGCTCTTGTACCCATGTACTTGGAATCCACTGTTTGTGTTCAGGCACTTAACCTGAGGATCATCAGTGTCTGATCTTGGCACACCCCTGGGAGTGTAGCTGGTACCACTAAGGCACAACATTTCATTTGTCACCTTCACTTGTCTTGAAGCTTACCTTTGATTCACTTCTCCTGTTTCATCCACAGCAAGGTCTATGCCTGTCCCTACCCAGGCCTAGCATAACTGTTACGGCTCCAGCCTAACACATGGTCACACATGATCGTGAGAGCTCTCCAGAAGCATGTGATGTGGGTCATGTGACCAGAGCACGTGATCATGCGAAGGAACAGCCTTATAAGGTCAAGCCCTAGGCTAAGGTTAGTAGTTCTATTCAGAGTATTCCCCGGCACTTGCAAGGTCACGTGATGTGGCTGGATCTCAGATGAGATCTTAGATTGATCCGATGATATCTCTAATGGAGATTAGGATCTGATCTGTGGCAGAGATCTAGATAGATCTCCTCAGCCTTCAGGCAGCCATGCCTTTATCATAGAACCAGGGCAGTGCTTCCTTTCCATTCTCCCACATCCTCATGGTGTGGCTTCTCTCCTCCATCCTGTATCCGCGAGGCCCTTGCCTCACTCCTACCATACAATCCATGCATTCCCTTATCTATTACAAGAGCTGAGCTACTTAGGCTATTGGTTTACATAGATAGCTAGCATTAGGGTAGGCTCCCTGTACTTGGTCCGTGCAAGGGACCTGGCAATATATAAGGCAGGGAGTGGTAAGCTGAGGTCTCCTCAGTCTTACTCTCTTGTCTCTTACGCTGAGATTATACAAGAAATCTCTATGATCTCCCGGCTGTCCCTTCTAAGGGATCTCCCTGAGCTCTCTAGGGTTGAGGCTCTGACTCTCTTTGCCTAGTTCGGGGCCACTAGCATAAAAGCCCTAGCAGCTGTGGGAAGGCGCTCACCAAGGAGTACTGTTGAAGACTATGGGGTAACACCCATAACAATAACATCATACATTAATATATTGGGTAGGCAACAAAAGATTAAAGCTGTCATGGTGAAATGGAGAGCTGTCTTGGATGGACATTATACCATAATTAACACCTAGTACCCATTTCATCTTGTAAATTGTCTGAATCTCTGTATCTGAGGGGTCTAATATGATTTCTTTTATAAATTTCTGTTGGTTATGGTATAATCTCCATATACTACAGCTCTTCATTTCACTATGACAGCATCAGTCTCTTGTTACCTACCCAACATATTAGCATATGACAGCTCTGCTTCTCTTTAATACCATGTCTCATTTCCCACTGCATCCTCAGTTGTTTCTCCATTCTGACTGAGGTATGCATGAGCTCACTATAATGCTACAGTGCCATTCACTGACATATCTCTAGTCCTTAGTTCCATTACTTTCGTCTTTTGGTAATGGTGTCGAATGACTGTGTTCTACCAAAGAAGTCACGTGTATAACTACCAACAGGGCCTTTCTGCATGAATAAAATTTGTGAAAATGCAACACTGTAATTTTCTATGTGATGGGGTGGATGATGAGCGCGTATTCTCTCTTTTACTGTCGCTATCAATGTTGCAGTGCTTGACCCGGTGACGAGCCACTTAAGCTTGTTGGCTCAATAGCACAACATCCTGTTATTCAAAGAGCAAAATATTTGATATCTTCTCAAAGGAAAAATAGTTCTCTATCTAATGGTGGTATTTTTATATTTTTAACAGTGACTGTCTATGAGCTATGTATTTTTTTTTAATCAATGTGCTCCAGGAGAGGTTGTACCAGGGAAACTCGGAAATTGCCGTTGCACTACTTCGATTACCGAAGGATTCTCTTCGTCCATGTCTCTTCGCTGGTTCATTGGTTTGACCAATCTGTCTGTAGCGGCAGGCAATTTGAGCAATATTCTTAGTCGAGGCCTCGCCCTGTCAAGGTTCTTAGCATCGCCACCAACAGAACCATCAGTTGGTTCATCAAGCTCATTCTTGCTTTGTGTCCGCCGCCTTCTCTTTCAGGTTGGCGGCGCTGCTTCACTTGCAAGTTCCTGTCTCGCCTTCTCCTCCTCAGCCCACTACCTTCTCTCAGCATGTTCCTCTGCCTTTCACGCATCTCGCAGAGCTCATCTTCTTGTGCAGGTGTCAGTTTTTGTTGTGATTCATGAGCCTTGATGCGTGTGCGCCGACCATGATATCGTGCTGCAAGAATAGACCGCGGGATGTTGTATTGTCGTGGTGCCTCTCGGAAAGAAAGTGTACGCAGACCATTTGTTTTGATTCCTCATGTATCAATGGCTTTGAGAACTGCTTGAACACATTCTTTGTCCCGAGAAGCCTGAATCTTGCTCAGCTAACATGTTGTAATGTTGGATACCATGATACAACGGTAAGGGTTGAATGCACTCTTTTAATTCGGCAGACCATGCAAACATTAGGCTATATATATAGGAGATATTGGTTGATACAGGGCATGAAATAACGCGACGCGACGCGTTATAACGTATCATGTCATGTTGGGACGTGTCGTGTCGTGTCGCGTCATATTGATCAATTGGCTACGCATAACATGAGATTAAAATTTCGAAAAAAAATACAGTTAGACTGACAAAGGTATTATCAAACAAGGGTATTGCTGTGGGCTGTCTGTCTGTATGATGAGAGGAGTGTTGAGCCACTGATCACAGTCTATGATTATCAGCGTGCCAATCCGGTCTTGTTGTACATATGACCAAGTGATGCTCAATTGCAGCCACCCAAATCAAACTACATTTATGTACCAACTGCGGAATGCCTTTGAAAACACATCTTATGTGCCCCGAACTAGCATCCCAGAGAAACTGTGGTGTTCAAGGCCGATTCATGAGCAAGGGTTTAAGAAAATCGCTTAGACGACACAAAAATAGGCTTGCTCGAAAGATCACTCCGTCACACAATAACTACCAGTTGAAAGCACTGTTTTTTTTTTTCCAGAGAATCTACAGGCTGTATACTCACATTCTACACCAAAATAGATAAGGGATGTTGAGGATGTGGCGTGTATTTATGGAGGTGGCTCGTTACCAGCTCATTACCTGTCCACGCAATATACCGGTGTGGCGTGGGATTTAGCAGTCAGCAGCCTCGAGTCGGATATCGATCGGATTCACCACCACCATCCACAGCATCACTCGCATTCCACTTATCTTTCAGCTTTACCATCCACTTCCACAATGAAGGCCGCTTTCAAGAAGCAAATAGAGGAACATTTAGAGCAGCTCCGAGCCCGCATCTCCAGGAGAAAGCCTGGGAATATTTCCCACTTTATGCAGCATGTTGACCCGGATCTTATGAGGAAATTCGGGCGATTTAGGATTCTTGTCATCGGCAGGGCAAATGCTGGAAAGACGACGATCCTTCGGAGAATCTGTGACGCGACAGAAAAACCCGAGATCTACAATGGTCAAGGAGAAAAGATATAGTTGATCAAGCTGGAACATATTGGTATCTCATTGACAGGTGATCAGGTCGATCTTACCATTGAGGGATGCAGGGAGGGTAAGTATTTAATTTCACAAATATGATTATATTACTATTGTAGAAAACCTATATTTTATAGCATGGACTGCATGATATCAATGATGAGATGGTTTTCAAGAGCAATGAGAAATTTGTGTTCCATGACTCTGCTGGTTTTGAGGCAGGTTATGAGGCTGAATTTGACAAGGTAAAGGAGTTTATTAGAAAATATATGACAATGACTATTCTTAGGAAGCAAATCCATGCAATATGGTAAGTGGGTATATTGAGTTGGATATTGGCTTCTTTAAGATAAGTAGGTACTGTATTCCAATGGATCAACATCATCATGCTATTACTATTGCAGAGGAAAGATTTTTTGGTGAATGCAACACTGAATGAGATGCCTTACAAGGATAACTCTAGGCTAAGGCTAAGTCCTATTAATCAGAGTATTTTCCTATACAAGATATTAGTCACATGATGTGGCAGATCTCAGATGAGATTTAGATTTAGTCCCCAATGATATCTGATCTGTGGCAGAGATCCAGATGGGATCTTCTCAGCCTTATAGTGGCCATACCTTCTTTATATTTGAGAACCAGTATGCTTCCATTCTCCTACATTCTTATGATATGGTTCCTCTTCCATTCTATTCCTTGATCCATAAGGCCACTGCCTCACTTCTTATATCTGATCCATGCTTTCCCCTCTTCTATTTAATAGAGCTAGTTATGCTATTGGTAACCATAGATAGTATAGATTTAGGGTAGGCTCCCTGTACTTGGTCCATGTGTGAACTTAGGCAATATATAAGGCAGGGGGTGCAAGCTGGGGAAACCTAGTCTTGCTCTTTTGACCTCTAGGTCTCTTAATCCTTAGGCATATACAAGAAGCACCTTTTGATTTATGATCCTATCCCAAGAAGAAATTCACCATAGCTCTCATAAGGCAGTACTTCTTTGGTTGCTGAGCCCACTAGGCTTTATATAGGATCATTGTATCATTCTCTCCATCTGCCTAGTTAGAGGCCACTAACCAAAAGCCTCATTAGCCATTTAGAATAGGATAGGAGCATACACCAAGAAAGTATCAAGTTACAAGGCAGGGTGGCTAGGAGTTGCTGTTACAGAAGTATATACTGATTTGATATAGTGTATTGGTACCTTATGTGGATCAGGGGCCAAGTGGCAATAAAGAAAATGAATTGAATAAGATATTGGCAAGTTGGTTTCTATATTCTTTGGTAAGATTTTTATTTGCTGAAGATTTAGAGAATAAAATGATTAAATAACACTAATAATAATAACATATTTTTCTTATATTTGATAGGAAGCAAATGGTTTAATATGGACTTGAATTAAAAATTCTGATAATGATTATGGCTACTACTACTTTCCCATTGATAGTTTGTTAGTGGTTCAATATAAACTTGAAATAAGAGTTTTGCTAATGACCATGGCTACTGTTTTTTCACTAATAGAAAGCAAGTAATCTGATTTGGATTTAAAATAAGAATTCTGCTAATAATCATGGCTACTGCTGTTTTACCATTAATAGAAAGTAAGTAGGCTGATATGGGTTTGAAATAAGAATGCTGCTGCTGCTAACTATGGATATTGCTGCTCTTGTTGCAAACCAATGCAACAACCACTTTCACTCTCACGTGATCGTGGGAATCCCAACCCTTATCAGGCTAAACCCTAGCTTAGGACTTGGTATACTATACGAGTTCTCATAAGGTTAGTGACCACGAGGCTATCTAGGGATCTTCCCTGGATCTCCCCTGGATCTTCCCTGATCCTGATCTCATCTATCTCATCGGATCTGACGGATCTCGAGATGGATCTCATCTGTGGATTGAGATCCCCGTCCTCGCTGTGTCCTCACCTCTTACCTTCCATTCCCCCACATCCCTTCATCTCCGATACATGCATTCTCCTCACGGCCTACACGAGATTGCCCTACTTACACTATTGGCTGGCTTACTGTATTACTTCAGGGTAGACACGGATGTACATGGTCCATGCACCATTTAGAGTAGTATATAAAGGGCCGGCTCAGAGTGGTAAAGTCCTCAGACTTTATCATTTTGTAGCATTAGGCATTTGGCTTCAGGAAAGCTCTTCTCAGAAGATCAGGCCCTTCAAGGAAAGGCAGAGATTTAGGAAGTCCCGAGCAAGAGTCTCTTACATGTCCTCCTCGTTGTCATCACTCCATAGTTCCTCCTCAGTTGCTCCACTTCAGAGCCTCCATTAGTTTTCACTCAGTGTTCCTCCTCAAGATCCTTGTCTAGGTGTAGTCTCTGATCTTCAGAGTCATAACAGCTCTTTCATTAATAGAGAGCAAGTGGTCTAATATGGATTGAAAATAAGAATGCTGCTAATAATCATGGCTACTACTGCCTTTCCATTAATAGGAAGTAAGTGGTCTGATATGAATTTGAAATATGAATCCTGCTGATAATTATGGCTACTACTGCTCTATTATTGGTAGAATGTAAGTGGTCTGAGGTAAATTTGATATAAGAATTTGGCTAATAATTATGGCTGCTGCTACTTTTTCATTAATAGGAAGTAAGTGGTCTGATGTGGATTTGAAATATGAATGCTGCTAATAATTTTGGCTACTACTGCTCTTTAATTAATAGAGAGTAAGTAGTCTAATGCAGATTTGAAATAAAAATGCTACTAATAACCATAACTGCTGCTTATTCATTAATAGGAAGTAAATGATCTGATATGAATTTGAAATGGAAATGCTATTAATGACCATGGCTGCTATTACTCTTCTATTGGTAGAAAGTAAGTGATCTGATATGAGTTTGAAATAAAAATAATGTGGATAACCATGGCTGCTGCTGCTCTTGCATTAATAGAAAGTTAGTGATCTAATATAAATTTGAAATGAGAGTACTACTAATTATTATAGCTACTATTAATCTCTGATTAATAGCTTGTAAGTAATCTATGTAGATATAAAATAAGAATCCTACTAATAACTATGGCTGTTACTGCTCTCCTACCAGTAGGAAGTAAGTAATTCAATGTAAATTTAAAATAAAAATCCTGCTTATAATTATGGCCATCACTGCTTATCCATTAATAGGGAGTAAGTGATCTGGTGTGAATTTAAAATGAGAATTCTGCTAATAATCATGGCTGCTGCTATTCTCTCACTAATAGAGAGTAAGTGGTCTAATGTGGACTTAAAATGGAAGTTCTGCTAATAACCATGGCTACTGCTGCTTTTTTATTGATAGAAAGTAAATGATCTGATGTGGATTTGAAATGAGAATACTAATGATGACCATGGCTGCTGCTTTACTCCCGTTAATAGAAAGTAAGTGGTCTAATATGAATTTGAAATAAGAATTTTATGAATAACTATGCCTGCTGCTACAATTTCATTGATAGGAAGTAAGTGGTCTAGCATGTATTTAAGATAAGAATGCTTTTAATTACCATAACTACTGCCAATCTCCTATTAATAGCCTGTAAGTGGTCTGATATAAGTTTGAATTAAGAATTCTGCTAATAACCATGGGTGCCACTGCTTTTTCATTGATAGGAAGTAAGTGGTCTGAGGTGGATTTGAAATGAGAATCCTGCTAATAATTATTGCTACTGCCACTTTTTCATTAATAGAGAGTAGGTAATATAACATGGGCCTATAATAAAAATTCTGCTAATGACCATGACTACTGCTGCCCTTCCATTAATAAGAAGTGAGTGGTCTGAAGTAGATTTGAATTAAGAACCTAGCTAATTATCATGGCTGCTGCTACTCTGTCATTAATAGGAAGTAAGTGGTTTAATATGGATTTGAAATAAGAATGTTTCAATAACCATTACTGTTATGACTCTGAAGATCAGAGACTACACCTAGACTGTGAACTGAGGAGGAGGAACACTGAATGACGAAAACTAATGGAGGCTCTGAAGTGGAGCAACTGAGGAGTGAACTGCTGAGTGATGAACGACGAGGAGGACACGTAAGAGACTCTTGCTCGGGACTTTCCTATTCTCTGCCTTCTATCTTGAAGGGTCTGATCTTCGGAGAAGAGCTTTTCCTAAAGCCAAATGCCTATAGCTACAAAGTGATCAAGTCTGGAGGACTTGACTACTATGAGCTGGCCTTTATATACTACTCTAGATGGTGCACAGACCATGTACATCTGTGTCTACCCTGAAGTGGTACAGTAAGCCAGCCAATAGCGTAATGAGGGCAATCTTGTGTAGGCCTCAAGGGGAATGCATGTATCATATATGAATGATGTGGGGGAATGGAAGGTAAGGGGTCAGGACACAGCGAGGACAGGGATCTCCATCCACAGATGAGATCCATCTCGAGATCCGTCAGATCCGATGAGATAGATGAGATCCAGGATCAGGGAAGATCCAGGGAAGATCCCTAGATGTGCCTCATGGTCACTAACCTTATGAGTACTCGTATAGTATTGTTTAGTCCTAAGCTAGGGTTTAGCCTGATAAGGGTTGGGATTCCCACGATCACGTGAGAATGAAAGTGGTCATTGCATGGTTTGCAACAATTACTGCCACTGCTTTTCTATTGATAGAGAGTAAGTGGTCTGATATGGATTTGAAAAAAGAATCCTGATAATAATGATAACTACTACTGCTCTTCAATAACTAGGAAGTAAGTGGTCTAATGGGGATTTAAGATAAGAAACCTACTAATAACCATTGTTGCTGCTGCTCTTCTGTTAATAGGAAGTAAGTGATATGATGCAGATTTGAAATAAGAATTCAGCTGATTACCATGGCTATTACTGCTTTTCTATTAACAGAGAGTATGTGGCCTGATATGTATTTAAAATAAGGATGCTGCTAATGACCATGGCTGCTGCTGCTGCTCTATTAATAGTTTGTAAGTGATTTTGAAATGGGAACTACCCGCTATTCCTTGATACTTGTGATGGCCTTGGTGGATGCTCCTTCCTAAGACCTTCTGTAGCTTTTGTGCTAGTGGCTACAACTAGGCAACTGGTAGTTGGAGCCAAGGGACTCTTGTATAAATCTAATGGCAAGGCAGTAAGCAAGAGCTGAGGGGGGATCCTTCTTGGATCAAGTCCTAGATCACCACTGAGGTTCTAGCCTAGAGGTCAAGAGAGCAAGACTGGGGAATACCCAGCTTGCACCTCCTGCCTTATATATTGTCAAGCATGGTGCACAGACCATGTACAGAGGGTTTACCCTAAAGTAAGCTATCTGTGGTCACCAATAGCGTAAGTAGCTCCTGCCTTTAAATAGATAGATGAAGGAATGCATGGAGCGTGATGTAGGAGTGAGGCAGTGGCCTCATGGATCAAGGGAGGGAAATGGAAGAGAAGCACTGAACCCTGAGGAGGCATGGCTGCCTGGTGGCCGAGGAGATCCCATCTGGATCTCTGCCACAGATCAGATCCTAATCTAGATTGTAAGATCAGATATTATCGGATAGATCTAGATCTCATCTAGAGATCTGCCACAACTCATGACTGAAGCATGCTGAAGGAATGCTCTAATATAAAGGAATGGACTTAGACCTTAGCCTAGAGTTTGCCTTATTAGGCAACTCGTTCGCATGGTCACGTGCAACTGATCACATGACCAGTGCATCTCGTGCTCTACAGTTCCCACAGTCACATGAGACTGTCGTGTTAGGCTTGAGCTATAACAGATTTGATGTAGATTTAAAATAAAAATGCTGCTTATAATCATGGCTGCTGCTACTTTTTCATTAATAGAAAGTAAGTGGTCTAATATTGATTTTAAATAAGAATTCTGCTAATTATCATGGCTGCTGTGTTGTGGGATACTCTCCCACGCTCGAACTCCGAACTCCGTCCTTGGGGAACGCCGATGGTCTCTGGTACTTCCCTTCAAGATCTTCTATAGGGCTTTTGGCTAGTGGCCCCTAACTAGGCAAAAGGGAAAGGATGAGCCGGTGAGGTCCTGTGTATAAACTCAGACCAGATGATAGAGAGCTGAGGAGGACCCCTCTAGGGGCGGTCCCTAGATCTAGCCAACTGTAGGCCAAGTCACAAGAGGTCAAGACTGAGGAGACCTCAGCCTTGAGCCGCCTGCTTATATATTGCTAAGATCCGCGCACGGACCATCAACAGGAAGCCTACCCTACAGTGTGCTATCTATGGACACCAATAGCGTAAGGGGCTCAGTGACTAAGCTAATAGATACTCGTGTGATAAGCATGGAGCGGATATGAGAGTGAGGCAGTGGCCTCGCGGATAAGGGATGGAATAGAAGAGAAGCCACACCATGAGGATGTGGGAGAATGGAAGCGTACCCGATAGAGATCTAGAGGGAAGGCAGTGCAGGAGATCCATCGGATCTCTGCCACAGATCAGATCTGCATCTCCATCTGGAGATCTGCCACATCTCGTGACCAATACCTGATACTTAGGGAATACTCGTATAAAGGATTACTAACCCTAGCCTAGGGCTTGCCTTATCTGGTTACTCGTTCGCACGATCACGTGCTACTGGTCATGTGACCAGCGCATCACGCACTCTGAAGTTCCCACGGTCACGTGCGACCGTCGTGTTAGGCTTGGGCCGTAACATTATCAACCTTTGCCTCAACATTCCACCTTCTTCTTATCCTTTCACTTCCACTTCTCTTGTAACTCCTTCCATGGCTTCTTCTGCAGTTCCTTGCACTCTTACTGCTTCTGTGGTTCTTACCACCAGGCTTCTCCTTTCCTCCCATTCCCTCTGCCTTTTTATTACACTAACAATAATGATAATGTTATTGATTCTGTTGGCTAGGCCAACATCACTGGGTCACTGGCCCTCTCCTTTTAAACTCTTGGATTGTTCAACTGGGTCATTTAATGTACTGGAGAGTTAATTTTATGATCAGTCCTTTTCTTTTTTCTCTTTTACCCTAGTTTCTGATCTTTGTATGTTCTTAACACTTTCTTCTTATATTCTGGAACTTTCAGACTTCTTTTATTTAAGAACATTCTTTTAGTCAGCAGATATTACTCATAGTCTGTGTTATGACTCTGAATCCCAGAGGCTAAACCTAGATGCTAGAGAACAGAGAAGAAACACAGAGAAGAACTCTAATAGAGGCTTTGAAGAGGAGCAATCAAGGAGAAATGATAAAGGAGAACTCAGAAAAGACTCATGCTCAAGCAACTATGGGCTAAGCTCTGAAAGGGTTGAGATCCAAAGAAGTGCAAACTGCAAAGTATAAAGTAATTAAGTCTGGAGAGACTTGGCCACTTATACCTGCCCCTTATATATGGCCCAGGGTAGCACACAGACCATGTACACTAAGCCTATCCTAGACTACTACTAGTTATGGATACCACTGGCAGTAGAAGTGCACTATTAAATAAGAGAGGACCAGCCATGAAGTAAGAATAAAGAAGTAAGGCATTGGCCTTGCATATCAAGGGAAAGGAAATGAAGGAGAAGTTAGGAACTTGTAATAAAAGACCAGGATCTTATATGAGGATGGGGATCTCTGCCACAGATAAGATGAGATTATAGATGCAGATCCATAAATCCATTAGATTCTAGGAGATAGCATTGAAGATCTAGATAGGAAAGATTCATGGACAGATCCTGGAAGATCCCAGATCCCAAGTCACATGACCACTGACCATGAAGATACTCATAATAAGTCAAGCCATAAGCTAGGGTTACCCAAAAAGGAGTATGTCTCTCACAATCACATTGTTATACTGCAAGACTTTGAACAACTATACCTATAGTCTTGGTATGCACTCCTGCTACTGCTAGGGGTACTGCTGAAGCCTGACCTTTGAACTAGAGGCTAGGAGAACTAGGCAAGAGGGATATTCAGTCAAGGGACTTGTGAAAACCTTAGAAATTCAAGTGCACAAGACTGGAGACTCCAGCTTGGACTTGCACCCCTTTTATACTATTGTATGTTGAGCATGGATCAGGAGAGTTTGCCCTGCCCTACAGTAGTGTACAGTAAGCTGCCCAATGGCAGAAAAAGAGT
>JBBPJW010001168.1:0-14503 GCA_038088935.1 Pulveroboletus aff. viridisquamosus
CCTGGTCTAGCCTTTGTACCTTATGTAGCATAGTCTTTTACCTTATTGTAGTCTAGACTTTCTCTGATGTCATGGCCTAGCCCTCTGATGTTATACCTTACCTTTGCCTTGCTTTCTTTTACTAATTACTCTCTATTTGCCATTGGTTTCTATTTAGTTTCCCTTTGCCCTATTTCCTTATTTAGCATTGTTCTCTATATACCAGCTATCTCATGTATTCTGTTGTAAACCCATGCAACGACCACTTTCACTCTTACATGATCATGGGAATCCCATCCCTATTCAGGCTAAACCCTACTTTAGGATCAGGCATATCATATATTATATGAGTTCTCTAAGGTTAGTGACCACAAGGCACATCTAGGGATCTTCCCTGGATCTTCCCCAGATCTCCCCAATCTCAGATCTGGTTATCTCCGTGGATCTGACAGATCTGCCAAGGTGATCTCATCTGTGGACTGAGATCCCTGTCCTCACTGTGTCCATGACCCTTCTCTTCCATTCCCCCTTATCATTCATCTCTGATCCATGCATTATCCTTACGGCCTACACGAGACTGCTCACTTTATGCTACTGGCTAGCTTACTGTATGTCTTTAGGGTAGACACGGATGTACATGGTCTGTGCACTCCTTAGAGTAGTATATATAGGCCGAGCCAGAGTGCTAAAGTCCCTTAGACTTTATCACTTTGAAGCATAGGCAGTTTAGGCTTGAAGATCAAGCTCTTCTTAGGAAACCAGGCCCTTCAAGGGATCAGGAACTAGGCAGTCTCGAGCACGTGTCTCATCTGAGTCCTCTTCGTCTTATGTCTTCCAGAGTCATCCTCAGTTGCTCCTCGTCTGAGCCACCACTTTAGGATTCTCCAGTGTCACTCCTCCTTCAACATAGTCTAGGTGTAGTCTCTGGTTTCCAGAGTCGTAACATATTCCTTATGGCCTGGTCCATGCACATCTTGTAGCAATATATAAAAGAGCAAGGGCATAGACTGATTTTCCAGTCTAGAGCACTTGTTTACTTGTTTACCTTGTTTTCTAGTGTCTCCTCTAGGCTGCCATTCTTTTGTCTCCCCAGTATTGGGCCTCCAAGGTGGTTTCCTCTCGCTGTTGGTCTAGATTCATAACACTTCTTCATATAGGCCAATGTCCTCAAAAGCTTTTAATTTGGCTTCCATTACAGCATGCCATAACTCACCATCTGGGCAGTTTATGGCTTCATGGTACATAAGTGGCTCATCAGGACTTGGGTGTGACACCTTGTGAACCATGGAAGCTTCTTTCTCTAGATGTCCCAGGTCACATATTGCATCATCATTAGTCTCAGCTGGTTTAGATAAGTGGATTTGAGCAGTTTCTGGCTGGTGGTCATTTATCTGACTCTTTTCCCTATGATGAGAGTTTACCAGGAAATGATCATCATCATCTCACCTTGGTGGTCAATGGACTTACTGTGACCTGCATAGCTCAGGTGTTGGAATGGGAACCAGATATGGAAATGCTGGTGCTAAGATTTTGAGGTCATGTTTGAACTGTGGAGGCATTGGACTATTAGAGTGCATGTTAGGTTTGTCCCTCTGGCTTTGCCTTGAGTGCAAAGATGTGCTTGACAGTCCTTCTCATAGTGCACTAATTTCATGTGATTATTGCTGATCACTTCTTTTCTCACCCTTACCTTCCATTGTCATTGGTCTGCTTAGTTGTGACTTTAGAGAACATTTCAGGTGTGTCACCTTCATCAACTGCTGGGGTAAGGTGATGAGTTGAAGTTGAGCCACTTTCTTCCCTTGCATGCAAGTCAGATGCATCAAATGTAACATGATTTGTTTCTGGTACATTCCCCTTGTCAAAAATGACATTGTATGACTCAATAATCCAGCCATTTTGATGTTCCATGCATACAAAAGCTTTATGGTTCAACATGAAACCCAGAAAAATGCATTCAATTGATTTAGGATAAAGTTTGTGCTGTTTTGCATCTGGTACATGGACATGTGCCTTGCAATTGAAAACACAAATGTGTCTGACCAATGGTTTGTTGCCAGTGAAGGTCTCATGTGGGGTCAGGTCATCTTTGAGCACATGTGTTGGGAGATGGTTTAGAAGATGCATTGCATATAGTATAGCATCTGACCAAAAATGATTTGGAAGGCATGCATCACTCAGCATGACATGAGCTGTTTCCACTATGGTGTGGTTTATATGCTCAGCCACTTTGTTCTCCTGAGGGGTATAAGCATTCATCATTTCATAATGCAATCCCTTTTTCTTCAGATATACCTGAAAGTCCCTTGACATATATTTCCCACCTTCATCAGTGCAAAGGAGATTAGCATGCTTGCCAGTTTCAGCTTTTACCTGATAGAAGTACTCCTTTGTCAAGGTAAGGGCTTTGGCTTTGGATTTCATCAGCTTGACCACTAATCAATGTAAGTAGCCATCTATAAAAGTGATGAAGTAGCAGTATTCAGTATAAGATGTCATTTCCATTGGTCTGCAAATATTCAAATATGTCCAGTAAAGAACTTGAGGTGATTTTGTGTCTGATTTGGTAGGGATAACAGCATGGTGCTGCTTTCCATCAAGGCAAGGCTTGCAACAATCAGTGTGCTCCTCTCACATATCAATATTCATTTCTGTAATCATATCTTTTTAATATAGGTTGAGAACTGTGCTAGGATGCACATGGCCAAATCAACAGTGCCAGATGTCAAGGCTAACCTTGGATACTTCAAAGTGAGATACATAAGCAGACAGAGGATGATTTGAGTCAAGGAAATATGAGGGAAAGTGCATGATATAGGCTCTTTGGTTCTCAATGCAGTTGAGTGCTTTGAGCACATAAAGTGAGTTATTTTTGTGTCCTATACTTACAGTCTGGTCTCCACCTTTGATGTAGTAGGTTATGTCACTGAATATTACTTTTATTCCATGCTTGGCAAGGCATAAAATGAACATGAGGTTGCCATCCAGGGCAGGTACATAAAACACATTACAAAGTATTATCTTACTAACATGACCATTTTCAAGTTGCAGGTTAAGACCAATATGCCCAATACTGAATGTGTAAATGAAAGATCCATTACCAATGATGACAGATTAAAGGAAGTTAAAGGAACAGTAGGTCTTAAACCAATTTTGCTATGAGCTTATGTGGGCAGATGCTCCAAAATCAATAATCCATTTCTTTTAAAAGATTTGGATATCTTTATGTGCCATAAAGAGTCAAAGAGGAGGTGAAGAGTTGCTTATAGCCATTTGAGTGATCTGGGCCATTAGCTCACTACCTCCTTCCTTAGGATTTTTATTTGCCTTATCAGCCTTCTTTTTTCAGCACTTTGCCACAAAATGGCCTGGTTAATCACAGTAAGAGCATTTTCCTTTTCACTTCTTTTTCTGCTTCTTAGCCTCATTACCCTTCACCTTAGTTTTTGTTTTGGCCTTGACCAACAATGCAGCTTGTGCTGCAGACTTTTTAAAACAGCAACTGCCATTCTGTTCTTGTATCTCAAGTTAAACCTTGATAAATGCTCCTAACCTGTCCTGGGAAAGCTAATAGGGCTTTTATGCTAGTGGCCCCTAATTAGGCAAATAGAGAATGGATGAGACCTGGGCCCTTGTATAAACCTTAGCCAGCAGCACTAGTAAACTAGCCTATATAACCAGCCTAGAGGTCAAAAGAGCAAGACTGGGTTTCCCCAGCTTGCACCCCCTGCCTTATATATTGCCAGTGCTTGTGCACAGACCAAGTACAGGAGGCCTACCCTAAACCTACACTATCTATGGTCACCAATAGTGTAACTGGCTCTATAGTAAATGAGGAGAATGCATGGGGCAGGAATAAGGAGTAAGACAGTGGCCTTATGGATCAAGGGTAAGGAAATGGAAGAGAAGCCACACTATGAGGATATGGGAGAATGGAAGTGCACTGGTTTTCAGATATAAATGAGGCATGACCACCATAAGGCCAAGGTAATCTTATCTGGATCTCTGCCATAGATCAGATCCTAATCTAGATCATAAGATCAGATATTATCAGGGACTGGATCTAGATCTCATCTGAGATCTGCCACATCATGTAACTGATACCTTGTGCAGGAGAATACTCTAATATAAAGGACTTAGCCTTAGTCAAGGGTTATTCTTATAAGGCAACTTATTCACATCACATGCTCAACAGTTTCCATGGTCACATGCTGTAAATTATCATGTTTACTAGTCACATAACACTTTTGGATTCATTCTTCAATGAGAACTTGGGCAATAACACAGTCTGTTAATGGCTTGTCACTGGTGGACATGAGAATGGTGTGAAGTGTGAAGTAGAAAGGTGATAAGAAGATTACCATGGCTACAGCAATAAGGGAGTTGTCAAAAGGTTGACCAAGAGTAGTCAATATGTTGGCCTTTTATCACATCAAGTTTAACTATATCTCCATAGAAGAGTCATTCAACAGATTACTGTGGAATAGTTCATTGATCAGATAAGCAATTGATTGTTTTCCTCTTTCTTTGTAGTGCTTGCTCAGCTTTTGCCAGACCATCTGTGCTATTGCAGCATAAAGTACCCCACTGAGGGGTTCATCCTTTAAAGTAAGTGTGATTTGTGCATGGGCCTCCTTGTCCTTCTTAAGCCACTCTAGGCACTCAATAGAACATGTTACCATGTCTGATTTGCTTTCTTCACCAGTGACAACTCTCCAGAGGCCTCTAATATCTAGAATGGTTTGAATGCAGAATTTCCACATTTGAAAATTTGCACCATTATTGTTGAGAGATGGAACATCATACAGGCAGCTAGATGCCTGTGTGGTACACTTGGAGATAGTTGATAAATTGGTGGATGGGGACAAGGAGGGGCCTGCAGCTGAAATGAAAGGAATGGGGCTTGCAGGGCTCATAACCTTTTGAGAGGTGCAATGCAGAGAATATCACACTATACACAAGTAGACCTCAGTTTTGAATGAATGAAAGACTGTGAACATTCTCCTAAACTAACCTATACACAAGTAGACCTTGTAGATACTGTTCAGTTGATGAATGTAATGAATGTATAGTAACCTCACCTCAGTTTCGAATGAACGAGAGACTGAGGTGCAACGTGGCAGTGTCCGCACTCAAAAGGACGACGCGATTATGTAAGGAAATGTCCGGCGCATGCCTCGGAAAGAAAGGAATGACGAAGGAGGAAGAAGAGTGAAGAGGAATGAAATAAATAGAATAAAATTTCAACACGCGCTGCATCGCTGCACTATCACTTAGCAATCGCTGAAACCGACCTCGATCGATCGATTTTGACGGGAACGATCAATACGACTCTCGGTTAACCATGCGCATCGTTGGGTCAAAAGCTCACTACTAGCTCCCAGGTTCTGTTTCGGATCCCGAATGGTACTCACCAGTGTGTTCATCCAGTGAAATAAAATCCTTGTTCGCCGTCGTAAACTCGGATCCAAAATAGTGGTAAGAATTTACCCCGACTATTCTTCCACCGGATGCAAACAACTGAGGGGACGCACTGCGGTATGTTCCCACTCTCATGACGCATAAACGGTGATATAAACAATACGAAAAGATGGTAGCAACTGCAATGCATGCCATACGGTGTCAACAAGTCATCTAGACTATACATGTACAAGAGTATGGTAGTAAGGGCAAGAGTGAACGTAATGCATAACATGGTGTCAAGCTACATCATCATGGACCCCATCTCCACTCTGCAATATCTTGTACACATCAATCATTCTCGACGTCCCGCCGTACACTATCATACTTCCTGCATCCTTGCAATACTCACTATCCCGAACGTGTCGATTATATACGTCCTGCCGTGAAAACTCCCGGTTGCAGCCCTGACAAAGAAATCCCTCTCCAAGATGGACAGTGACAATGTGTCGGTTCATCGAATCTTTCAGCATTTTATCTGCAGTGCAGCCGTCCCATAGACACCGGAACCGGTTTCCCCGTGTGCATCTATGGTGTCTACGGACGTGAGCACCGATGCGATCTCTAGAGCCGACGATCCACATTCCACAGGGGTCATTGGATTTGACCCACTGACACTCTTGAACCCAGACCACGCTACCACCCCGGCTGACGACAGTGTATAGATCGTATTCGTCAATCCGCAAACCTTCCACGTCAAGCACAGGTGCATGCTGGCACTGGAGGCCTAAGCTGTTGTTATTCTCGGGGCGATATAGTGCAACCGGTGGTTGCACCCCGTCATTGAAAACTTTATGCCCTTGGGTAGAACCTGTAGAGGATGACACCATCATGTTGTTTATCGGAAATGTGGGCTGGCTGAGCTGAAATACGAATAAAGTCGGTATTTAAGAGGGGCAATCAAAGATACTGGCTTTCTAACTAACATTGTCGTGATGATACCTTGTTAAGTTGGAGAAGTCTGATCCAGGTTGTGATCCTGAAGGCGTGTATAGAGCAGCAAAGCTCGGATATGGAGACCATTTCCATTTCCTTGTATCCAATGGCACAGGTGCTCTTCTATGGAAGTATCAATGATGTTAACACCACGGAATAACCTGCTGAAACACCTGAAGTCTTGATCCGAGGTACAAGTAATCGGCATCGTGTACCTATGTGTGGAATTAACAACAAGCACACCTCGACGGCCAATACTCACTCATTCCCACCCTGATGTAAATCGAGACAAGTTTGAGGGCATGGAGAAGGAGGTACTAGAAGTCTCGCCTCATGGGCAAGCAAGGGGTCTGAGCCGAACGACACGGACGGTGAGGAGCAGGAAAGCAATATATCGTGTCGAGTGCAATGCCCGCGATAAACTCAAAAAGATCTGATGTTTTGCTTGCATTGCCAGGAGACAATTGATTATGTAACGTGTGCATATTACCTCCCGACATGCTCACCAAGGGCACCAGTCATCGGTCTGTCTAGGTACTTTTCAGGGCTGTTCTTCCTGTTGAAACTGCAGGATACTGCAAGATACTTGTAGTCACTAAGTATCCTAAGGTAACTGATGGTCCGATGTAGCCATCTGCTTATGTAATGTAATCAGTAGATCGTACGTAGTCAACATATTCCAACACCTCCTGCTACGCTGCTTCATCACTCCAGTATCAACTACCCAAGATAATTCGATCCTTCCGTCTGAGATCGGCCCGTCTATTGGCCTTTGCAGTAAACTTCTCACGCTGTACTCTGCTACATGCCCATGTTCGGACACCGTTCATTTTGTCCCAACGCCACTCTCTGGTCTTATATGCACTCGACTGGAGGTAAGCTTGAAACTCTTGCCACCATACTAATTCAGTATTGACCTGTAGAGGGGTTCATTGTCCTGCCTCTAGGTCTTCCGCTTCCTGAGGGCGACAGCCCACCCGAATAGTCTTATCTAGACGGTCGCACCGCCGCGTGGCAGGTTCCTTGAAACAGCCTGCGGACTATATGCCATACATTATGGGTCTGGTATACAGTAAGTGTCGTCTTTCCGATCTGTCAAGTGATATCGGCTATAATGCTTCCCCATGACGAAGGCACATTCTAGATCAGCCATGTACACTACGGTAACACTACACACGAGCTTAAAGTACTGTGAAAGTGTTTTTCAAGAGTGAATTACAGCCTGAGCCCCAGGTATGTACTTATATGCCCTGTCCAGTGAACTAAGATTGTGCCGTCTGCCGTTGTGTACGGAACTCGCTGTCATGGGTGGAGTTATCGTAAGATCTTCCACACTGTACTGTACTTCGGGACGGCTTATAGCCTCCATGCTATGCGAATAGACATGCGTATTTGGTTATATTTCCCATCGTAAAGTCACAGCTTGTGGTTAGATGGGACTTTGCACATTCCTTTTGGGTTTGTGGCTCCAGGTCGACCCACACTGGTCAATGAAAGGGCGCTCTCTCAAAATCCTGCGTTACATGGCATAAGAAGATCTCTTTCCCTACCAGACGCCTCATATGTGAAGAAGATGTAGCCCCTAGCAAACACGCTCGTCCTAGGCTTAGGTGTGTGACAAGAAGAGGACTGATTAACCTGCACTAACTCTAGTTAATTATTCAATTCATGCTGCCACTGGTTCCAACGTTGCATATCGTGTTCCAGCATCAGTCGTAGGTCACTCGAAAGAGATTTCAAACGTAAACGATACGTAGCGAGTTGGACTGAATGGCTGTCAACTCCCAAACATACGCAAGGAAAAGTAGCCAACGGATGGGACGAAAATGTAGGGAATAGTCTGGTAAGTTCTAACCAGTCATGATGTTAGAAGTAGTTATGCATGTGCAGTTCTCACATGCTTCCACCAGCTATCCCGGCGAGAGAAAGACCTGCCAGTGGAACAGTGCTGACATTTGTAACGTAGAGGAAAATGAGTATCGACATGTCGAGGAAAACTTCCTCTCTTTATAGACTTCCTGCAAGTCAAACCGGTCTTGGAACACAGAAGCTGACAGACAATTACTTTGCTTGCAGCACCAGACACTTGATGCGAGTCGCCAAGATGACGAAGGAATGACTGCCTGTCCAGTGCAGCGTGGTTACACATAGTGTCTGGACCTTCATTTTTCCAGGAGCACACATATGAATCGTGTTGCGCATATACGAACGGGGTTGTCTCAGACTGAGGGATCGGGCCTTCCAACGAAGGGAGTTGAAAGCTAGCGCTAGCGCCAACTCCGGCAGAGGCGAGTGTCGGATCTACCGAGTCAAGGATTATCTGATCTTGTTCCAGTTGATCTATGTCTTCGGCATCC
Organism: Pulveroboletus aff. viridisquamosus; assembly: GCA_038088935.1. NCBI lineage: Eukaryota > Fungi > Basidiomycota > Agaricomycetes > Boletales > Boletaceae > Pulveroboletus > Pulveroboletus aff. viridisquamosus. The sequence goes on from JBBPJW010001168.1 coordinate 8,733, forward strand.
TGGACGAGCAGGTCGTTCAAGGTCGACTCAATGTTTCGGAGAAGAAATACGAACTATTACGGTCCTCAACTGCATCAAATTTTCTACCGCTGCCGGTGGCCACAGCACTGGTGGTATATTTGACAACTCTGACGCGTTCACGTCGATATTCATCCAATGCAGGTCGCTAAGTTTGACCAGTGAGAAGCCACTTCGCTGAAGAGAAAAAGCCCTTACCCTTCAGGGAGCAGGGCATTCTGGACACGCTCTCGAGCAGTACCGTCGGCAGTCGATTCAAGAGAGGATACATCCCTGAAGATTCCAAGGAGGTCGTTACCCCAGTATCCCCAGTATAGGCGTCCATTTCGCACGCTCAATTGTGACACAGGGTGCATTGGGTAGCTGTGGAGATGGACTGCAACTACCCGAGTTTAAATGTCGGTCCTCGCTGCCAAGTTGCATATATGGTAGGGGTTGGCGTGTTCCTTTGGAAACTTCTCCACGCAGCCAATGTATCAGCGTTTTACATGAACTGCTACAATGAAAACTGAACACAAGAGACAGCTTGCTGATTCAAATTATTAGGCAGGGTTTTCTGGTGAGAATCACACTGCTCGAGCCCCCCAAAAAGCTTACCAATAACACTGCCTCTTTCCTTGTGTCAGGTGACGGTTACAACTAGATCTATCTAGGCCACGCGCATGGGTCTCCTGGATATGAGCTTGGACGATGTCATGACAAAGATATTTGTGGCTGCGTCACTCACCATTGTTGCATAGGAATCACTCTTCAGGTTCTACGTGTGGATAGAGGCATTTAAAGCGGTTTCTGAAGAGTAATGCGCTAATGTAACATCCGACCTTTAGGTGCTGTTTTTTGTCGCATCCTGTGCACAAAATTCTTTGAGAACTTCCAGGCATATCTTCTAGAGTTTTGGGGTTATCAACCACTTTACGTCTTCGTCTGGTCCTGCAGCCATAACCACGCAAAGAGAAAATATGGTAAGTTGGAGTTTGTCACCCGTTCGTTGCGTGCCCGGAAGTCATTGGCCCCTCCTCCGGACCCCCACACCCACACCCCATTGGGAGTGGTAGTAGAACAAAACCCTCTCATTGAAAGAGGACTTGCAAATATTTTGCGTGACGGCCTTACTAAACCTTACAGGATGATGCCGTCTTGCGCACAGCGTTCCAAACACCCAGAAACCGATTGGGATTCCGACGTAACGCGATCCCCACGCTTTACGCACCTGCACGACGAGTTTCTCGAAGGTTGCTTTCAGGGGGATGGCCTCACCGCCATACTAGACAGAGGCATCAATCGTTCATCATTCGGTTCTTCCTGAAGTTCCAAATTGTCGTGAAAAACCAAACTATACGACGGTATGTACCTGCTGGTTGTTCGTACGAAACCTGGCCGGTGGTGTGCTCACCGGACACCCACTGACTTCATCACTGCCTACGCTGGCACCCAGCCAACCTTGCATAACTGCCGATGCGCCACAGCCAATATATCATCGAACATGAGGCAGACGATGGCAGCTGCTTGGCTGAATTGATACTTTCTAACCCTGTAGATACGAAAATAACGAACTGGACGGCAGCATGACAGATACTCATGACATATTGTCCTGTGCGTCCGCACAGAGCCTCGTCCGCTCGGAAAACAGGTTCCAGAGCGGAAATTTCTGTCAATCCGGGTACAACACGGGCATCGATACCCCTTTTTCTGTATTGCCCCCGGAAGATAGCGCTGCTTTGACCCTCTGTTCTCTTCCGTGCCACCGACATCGGACGGTGGATTGTTCTGCGCGATGACACACTAGTTTGGTTCAACGCATATTCTTGTCTTTTTTATCGATGTCTAACCTTGTGACCCGCAGACGTTGACTTTGCTCGCTGACAACTCGCTTCAGCAATTCGATGCTATCGGCGGCCAACCAATACTAATTGCGAGATTTGTAATCAAGCTACTAGCCCAATCCACACAGTGGGTTGGAAAGTTGGATAGTCCAGTGTCCGTTCGTCAGTTGTCATGGCAAGCGGATCACGCTGGCCATGCCCTTAGGCACACCCCAGCTGAGTTCGAATAGGGGATTGGTCTAAACGCTCTTTCGCCGGCCGCTATGGTATGTGGATCACGCTGGCTATGCCTCCATACACGCCCAAATTCGGTTCGCACAATGGATCAATCTGCATTTGCTCTTCCGTCGGCGCTATGGTAGTTGAATCATGCTAGTCATGCCCCCTCTAATTCTCCAGCGGCGACTACAGGAACCAAATGCCCATCGAGCACATTCCAGGCGTGCTTTATCTCATTCGTTGCGGGTGCTCAGTAACCAGTGACATGCACGTCGCAAAGTTCCACTACATTCTCCCCCTTTCCTCCACCCACCCACAGACAAAGGGGACGCTTACCGTATCAGAAAGAAATGAAATTTCCACTATTCCAGCGCTGATGGTATAGGGTCTAGTCTGACAAGCACCAAACAAGACAACACGCGAGGCAAAGAACGTCATTTCTATCGAGAAAAGTCTACATACAGCAGTGGGTACAGCTTATTGTCTCACATACGCACAGCTTGGCAGAGGGCTTTTATAATAGCATAGATGAGACAATGAATATAGTACAGTCCGAGTTTGAAGGAAAAAAAACCGGACGCCCGCCCAGTCACGGCTTCATATGCACCCTCTTTTGGTGCGCTCGCATCGAATCCGGGCGAGAGTACTCCTTCCCGCATTCTTGACAAGTAACGGAACGGCGCACGTGGGTACCAATATGTCTCCTGAACCCATCTCTGCGGTACATCTTCCCGCAGTGTGCAGTTTCCGATTGCCACTGACAGGCTATTCGTCGTGCTGCAGGCCCTTGCACGTCATGCATATGCGCAAGATGGACGATCAATCCGTCAAAATCGGCGAAGATGTGAGAGCAGAGCATATTCCCCGTGCGCCATTTGCACTGAAAGTGATGGTAGACCGTAGTTTCTGCCATTCTGCACAACTCCATCAGCAGTCTAGCGAGAACCAAGGGGATGAAAACCACGTACTCAGTGGCATAAGACCCCTCCGCCGTCTGGTTCGCGTTTTGTATGAGCGTGTGTACCTGCTATAGACTCCATGAACGCGAGCTCGAGGACAAAAAAAAACTCTAGCTCACTTCCTGACCCCAGTAGGTGTTGTATCCCTCGTTGTAAGGGGGTACGCTGGTGTGCACGGTCGAGGGATGGGAATACCCTAGTCTGTGCAAGAGAAGTTGGAATCCGGGGAGATAGAGAGAAGTGATACAAAGCCTGCTCACTGAGGGGCAAGAGGCGCGGCTTGAGAGAAGCTTGGGTGTGTGGGGTAGAAATGGGAATGATTCGAATACATGGAAAAGATAGAAGCAAGGGTTGGGGAGCTTATCCATGCCTTTTGTACTTGCTGAACCTTCCAACGATACCAATCAGTGGGGTCCTGTAAGGCGGGAATTTTCTTTCGGAAGCCTGCCATTGCTCGCCATTTCATGGGAACATATGGCCAAGCAGGCCTGAGGTACCCAGCTAGCGGGCATGTCCGAAACTGGGCGTATCCCGCTCAGACCCAACTAAGGCAAGAGATCGATCAGAGTGTGTGCATCAGCCATCTCCGAAGAACTAGTTGGGTGGGCGGACGGACAGGTGGGCAGGAGGCCAGCCGATGACCAAGCCAAACCACGGACAAACCAATGGGAGCTAGACAAATGCTGTGTGCAATCAAGTAGGCATTGTAACAGGCTTTTTGAACAGTGGAGCTGTCCGCGAATGACCCGTAGAGAACGACGAGGGAGAGTGGAATGAAAAAATTCAGATTCTCATACCGTACCTCCTTGTCATATATAAATCGAGACGCTGAACCAACATCAGCTCCAAATACTTCCCTATGATGGTATCTGATCACAAGCACACATTCTCAGGTCAGCTGTTCAATCTCATGCCCATCAATACATGAGATAGTGAACCTCTTTTGCTCACCTGCATTACGTCCCTCCCACATTGCAAAGACTTGAAGAGCAACTCGTCTCCATCCCACCCACCTAGATGGAAAGGGACACAGTACATGCAACGTCTACGCTCCGATTTGACGGATGAAAGACATCTAGATACCGTTTCCCCACGCTAATTTCTCGCATTTGTTTATTGATCTGAAAGATCAATGCATGGATCATCAGTGTGAGAAGCATCACTCCCTTGATTCCACTACTCTATTCCACATCTAGAATGCACATACCTTGGGTCACCTTCGCATTACTCACCCGCAAAATCTAGAGTTGATACTGGTTGCAGCGCGTCGTGAATCACTTAACCCAAGACTGCGTTCAAGTGGTGCAACGTATCACATGGTAACAGAGCGCACTCACATTCCATGCTGTACTTGATGATTTGAAAGTGAGTTAGTGAACCGTCTCAAAAGGAACTCTGCAACAGATGAAGGCGATGACCCAGGACCTCGTCTGTCCATGATGATGATTCAACGACCAAGGCCAGTCGAGACACTGCAACAGCATTTGAACCTTGGACATGGTTGGAGAACTGTGAAATTAGGGGTCGTGCATCTAGAACCTGCAGGAATGGCTTCCACGAAACGGTAGAACGAATGGTTTGGAACTTGGAGGCTGTTGGAGCGGTTGCCACGAATAAGCCAACTGATTGCCAAGCACCCCACCTCTCGTGGTACCACTTGAAACTGATAGCTTGGGGACCTTCGACCATCCAACCGCCGCATGCTCTCGACGAGAACTGAGTAACCATGGAATCTCCTGGAGTGAAGGGCACGTTGATGATGAACGCTGGACACAAAGGCAAGTGTCACGAGACAACATGACCCCGACATCGCCAATCTGTGCCATCTGTCATCGAATTAGTAACACGTAACACAGAAAATACAGGACTAGGATGGTCACTTGTGAGTAGATACCCCAGTTAGGGCCTTACTCGTTCGAGACATTTTTTCTCGCCGCGTGGCATGAATAATTGAATAATTACTACACTCGCCAGAACGACATCGTGGCACAGATCATTGTACCGCGAATTCTTTGGCTGCTCCATCTCTCTTCGGCTCATTCTAGGTCCTGTCGGATCAGGCCACACCGGCGATGTTTCTCATGCCTCTGAGTAGGGATGATTGTATTGGAAGTTCTGAAGTCTCACATCCTTATATGCAACACGAGCTTCTCACTGAGCTCCTTCCACAATTCACTTACAAGGGCTGGTCTTTCTATTCGCCAACATCCCTGCCATATCACTTACAAAAAAAAACCATTTCCACTCCTGCACTCATCACATTCTTGTTCAATATTACCTCATGCACAAACAAGTTGAAATCAGCACCCTTACCATCACACACATCCCTACCACTGAAATGCTCACAGATGGCCTCACAAAGCCACTCACATGCATCAAACATGGGAGACTGGTTAGCAGATTGGCACTGCACCCAGTCTAAGAAGGTGTGTTATGGTCTTGGCTTGACAGCAAGAGCAACAAGGAGACAAACAAGGGCAGAACACTGCCTAACCCCTAAACTGGGCCGGGCAAGAGAAAAGAAATACTCAGAAATGCTAGAGACTAAAGAAATCACTCTGGAAAGTCAAGAAAGGCTAATATTATAGGTGGTCAAGTTTAAAGACTTGACTCACCCAGAAATGCTATTATAACTATGGTATACAAATCACAACAACCTTGGCAAGATAAACAGCAATAGTAGAAGTAGCAAGAATAAAAGTGTAAAAACTGTAATAGGATATGTCAGAGACCAGGCTGACAGCAGGCTCAT
>JBBPJW010001169.1:0-14474 GCA_038088935.1 Pulveroboletus aff. viridisquamosus
GAGCAGAGAGGAAATAAAGAGTTAAAGGGACTGTAATAATATCAGGGACAAGAAAAACACAAATGCAACTGGAGTGGAATGGAGTAGTAGTGAAAAGGCCAGAGTTGCATGGAGGAGAATCAGAGACCAGTATAGCTTACTGGCTGTTATGCACTGACCATGGTGCTCCTATTCATAATATGGACCAGCATGTAACAGCTTACTATACCAACAAGAGAGCTTTTGTGCTAGTGGCCCCTAACTAGGCTTGTGAGTCAAGTCAAGGGAGTAAGGGATTCTTCAGCTGGGAGGCCACTTATCCAAGCACACCAAAGGGAGTAAGAAAAGGGGAGTAAGATACAAGAGGTCAGAACTGGGAAAACCCCAAGTCTCTTCCTACCTATATATATATTGCAGCAGAGGCATATAGCCTCAGTACAAGATTAGTAGCTACCATCTAAGGCCACCAATGGGAGTAAGTATGCATGCTGATAAATAAGAAGACATAGGACATAGGGTAGAAGTGAGGCAGTGGCCTTATGAATCAAGAAAAGAGAAAAGATACACCACATCATCATGATGTGAGAGAATAAAAGGGAAGATGCAGGAAAAGTGGAGATAAATATAACATGGCCACCATAAGGCTGAGAAGATCCCATCTGAATCTCTGCCACAGATCAGATCCTCAATCTTAATCCATAAGATTAGATTTCATTGATATTAATCTAGATCTTATCTAGGGATCTGCCATATCATGTGACTCTTACCATGCATCAGAGAATACTCTGATATAAATCAAACCTATTTCTAGGATTATCCTTGTTTAGACAAGCAAGTCTCATGGTCATGTAACAAGACTGTTAGTATTCTGCTAAGCACATAACAATGGCAAGTACTGAGTGCAGAAAACCAAGTAGAAGCTGGATCAGAATTGAGATCAAAATATGGGATATGACAATATCATAGCCAGAAATGCCAGAATCAAGCATTGTGTTATGGTAGGCCTGGGTAGGGACTAGCATAGACTTTAAATACATATCCTAATGTTAAGGGTTAAGGATAAGGCTCAATAGTGATTAGCTTTGGGATAAAAAACAGGTGCAAATACAGGATGGCACCAGAGAGCATCTTAGTAGAGTAGAGGTAAAGCTAGGATGCCAGAACTTGCTAAAATAAAGGAATGCTTGCCAACAAAGGTTGCAATTGTGAACAAGAGATATCTGTTATCAAGAAGTTGCAAATAAGAATGTTACAGTCTTGACTTGACAATGAGAGCAATGAGGAGACAAACAAGGGTGGATGCTGCCTAACCCCTAAACTGGGCCAGGCAAGAGAAAAGGAATACTTAGAAATGCTTGAAACTAAAGAAATCAAAAAGATAAATCAAAAGAGGCTAATATTACAAGTGGTCAAGTGTAAAGAAACTTGACTTACCTGGATACTCTATTATAACCCATGTACACAGACCAATACAAAGTAGCTATACTGAAAATGAATCAAAGAAGTAGTGTGAACTGTAGCAGAGATGGTATTCACTAGGATACATAGTATAAGAAGATCAAAAGGTAAATAGAGATAATCAGAGGTAGAAATAGTGAAATGAGCAAGGAAGGCAAAGTATGTTACTTTATAGTACAAGGATAAGGTTAGAACTCAGTTGAATGAGTTAGCAATATAATAAGGTAGTGACTAAATAATCCATGTAGAAACAGATAAAATGCAAGAGAAGTGAACTATAAGTAGTAGTTACTAACAAGTGAAATGTTCTGAAACAGAAGAAGTTTGAAGGTTACAGAACATAACAAGAAAGTGTCTGAGACATGCAAACTGAAGAAGCTAGGACAAAAGAGGAATATAACATATAAAAAGAATCTTATCACATTAAGTAATGGAGATAGATCTTATTGTTATGCATGTAGTGAACATAACAGTCTCTAGCATGTGACTGTGGGAACTGTTGAGCATATGATGTGATCTAGTTGCAGTCATGTGACTAGAGAGCATGTGATTATGTAAATAAGCTTCCTATCTGTCATATCCCATGCCATAAAGTTTACTCCATTCCATTTCTAATGCAACTTCAGTTGCCTTTTATTTATTAGCTATGTGTTATTTAATTTCCCTTGCCTTTGGTGCTGTCTACCTAATGACACTTACAACTTTGTATACTTAGTTCCAAGCCATTCTGATACAACTCCATAGTTATTCCAATCTTACTTCCTGTTCCTGTTTCTTTTCTTCTTATTTGTTTCTATTACCCTTTATTTTCATCTTGATATAACATTGTCAGCATCAATCCTGACATTTCCATTTATATCCAGGTTGCATTGGCACCTGACTTCACTTTTAAGACAACTTCTGTCTTATTTTTTTTTTTCTTTAGATAATCCACTTCTTTAAGGTATAAGCACTGTAGCTTTGTATTTTATACCTCAGTGTGAATATTAGCATAGCCCAGCACTCTCTTCTATGGTTCTGTATCCTTCTTTTACATTGTGAGCAGGCTCTATGCCCTCTTATTTCTAAATCCAAGTCTCTATGGCTTACTCTGATCCTCTGATCCTTTCCGCCCCCTTCTGAAATTTGAGGCACCAGGACTAGTGCAAAAACACATCACATAAGATAGAGTCAAGCCCCATTCAACCCTTTCTCTGGAGAGTTCTGGAAAAGATCCAAAGTGCACTTAAGTATTTAATACTATATTAGAAAATCCTAGGCTAAGGTTAAGTCCATCTATTCAAAGTACTCCCCTGTGCAGGTATTGGTCACATAATATGGCAGATCTCTAGATGAGATCCAAATGCAATCTCTTGGCCTTGCTACTATTATGTCTCTTTTATTTTCATGATTCTGTGTACTTTCCCTTCTATTCTCCCACATTCTCATGGTGTGGCCCTTTCTTCCATTCCCATTCCTTGATCCATGAGGTTACTGCCTTACTCCTTAATATCTGCTTTATATATTACCCTTTCTTATTTAATAATGTGCTCTTACTACTATTAGTGTCCATAGATAGTAATAGCTTAGGGTAGATTACCTGTACATGGTCCATGCACCTACTTTAGCAATATATAAGACTGAGGATGCATGCTGGAATTACCCAGTCTTGCTTACTTGGTTATTTGTGCAGTTATAGAGTTTGTTGAGGTCTAGCCTTTATATAGTGTCTGACACTATATATTCCAGTTTCCTTCAGTTATTCTTTTGTATGCCTAGTTAGGGGCCACTAGTATAAAAACCCTAGTCCAGACTTCAAGATAGCATCTACCCAGAATAGATAAGGATAAGTTACTCTTACAAGATAGAAGAATTAGTGCAATATTCATAATAATAGAAGTTAAAGACAAAGTAGTGTAAGAGTCTTTTTCATACTTAGACATAATGTTTTTATATATATATTCATTTGTACATGCAAATATTTTCTTACTTGACTTTGATTTTATTTTTTAAATTAAGAGTAAATAAACTGTTTTAATAATATTATTAGATTAAAATTGACATATTTCCATGGGATCTTAACCAAATCACATGATATAAGCATCTATTTGTAGCCAAGGGTAAATATGTCATTTTATATTATTATAGCTAAGTGCAAGTCCCATAGTGTCCAGTAATGTGCTTTATATATCACAATTAAATTTAACATTGAAATGGTTTTGGAGTCACTGTATGTATAGCATTATATGTGTAACAGTAGCATAAAGTAAAGAAAAAAAATAAAGAAAATACTAAATAAGGAGGAAAGCTGTAACAGCTGCTATATAATGATGTTAAAACTCAATGACCAGATTAATCAAGTCTAAATTACTCTCTTTAGAAGGCTCAATGATCATTTATTTAGACTTGACCAGTATTGCTCCAGCAACCTTTGGATGAATCCTGGAAATTTTACAGAAGAGGTCAAAGATGCAGAGAAGAGCCTGCTTAGGGCTTAAAAGAAGTGGCAGAAAGGACAAGAGTAGTTTAGTCCAGTTATAATAAGCAAAACCATCAAGATTTGAATAAAGTGGCCAGGCAACTGAAACATAACTCCAGAAGGTCTAGAGCATTAGAAGATAATGCAGAGGATCAACAATAACAAGCCCAATAGACTTGATCAGAGTAAAAGTAAACAACAAAAACAGAGGATGTTTTTGTTAATATTCAAACTAAGGTATTACAGACAGAGATGGATTTTTAAGTACTATAAGAGGGTAGGTTATCTAAGAAAAAATGGAGATAAGATAGAAGTTGTCTTCAGAGATAAAAACAGATAATAATGTTGCTTGGAAATGAATGGTAATGGAAACTGTCAAAACCTATATTAATACACTGATTAAGAACCCCAGACAATGGATTCTAAGTATAAACAATCTAATGGGGCTTGACCCATGGAGGAAGTTATACTCCAGAGACTTCTGAGAAAGTCTGGAGGTGGTCTAAAAGGTTGAAAGGAGTTTTATTGGATCAAATGGAACTTGGCTTCACATTATATGTGTTATAATCATTTTTCAACCTTCACATCACGTGACTGTGAGAACCCTTTTACCTTTTACCTTTTTACATTTCACTTCTTCACATTTTCACAATGTCACATCTTCACACTTCACTCCTTTACACCTTCACTCTTTTCACACATCACAGCCTAGCCCATGACATCATTGCCTGGCAGCTTCCTTATGGAACTGCTAAGGTACTTACTCCTTTATTGCCATTGGTTGGCTGACTGTAGCATAGTTAGGGCCAGAACCATTTACATGGTCTGTGCACACATCTGTAGCATATATAAGGGAGGCTGGCCCAAGCTGGAATTCCCCAGTCTTGTGTACTTGAGCCTTGCACTTTATACAAGTCCTTGACTTTCTCTATACTTCTTCTTGCCTAGTTCTGCTGGGGTCTAAGCTAAAACCCAGTCTCTTGAGTCAGAACATGATCACTAGGATGAGTCTACAGATTTCAGCAACAGTTCATTGTTAACCATTTCAATATGGTATATCTTTGCACTAGTTCTAGTGCCCTAAGTTTGAAGGGGTAAAAAAGGGTCAAAGAATAAAAGTAAGTCACAGAGACTTGGGTACAGAGGTGAGAAATGTAGCACCTGCTCACAAGGTTAAGAGAGAATTTAGAACAGAAGAAAAGAGTGCTGAGTTATATTGATATTCAAACTGAGATACAAGATTCAAAGCTATAGTACTTATATCTTAGTGGAGTGGATGATCTAAAGAGAAAAGAAGATGAGACAGGAGTTATCTCAAAAGTGAAGGCAGGTACCAATGTATTCTGGATACAAATAAAGATGTCAGACATGATACTAACAATGTCATATTAAGATAAAACTAAAGAATAACAGAAATAAATGAGTATTAAAATCAAGTTTTAATATACTGTAAAAACTCAAGATTTCTTAATGCTAGATGGAACTTCTAGTTCAAATATATTGTCAAAATCCTTATAGATTGCTGAAGAGCAAGCTCTAGATTCAGATATACTGCTAGAACTCAGGATTTCAAAGGAGGAGAACTTTAAAAGCAATTTCTGGCTTCAAGCACACTAATGGGGCTCAAACATGGAAGGGGGTGTAACTCTGGGGGCTTTTAGGAAGGTCTGAAGGTTTTCTAAAAAGGATCAAGAAGATTTTCCTGGGTTAAATGGGACTTGGCTTTACCTTATATAATATGCTCTTGCATAACTCAGTGTTCCACTTTATGGAGGAATTGGAGATAGAGAAGAGAATGGTTTTATGGCTTAACATAAGAGACAGGCAAGACAGGGAGCATCAAACTAGTCATATTGAGAGTAGGTCCTTAATATTTCCTTAGAAATATCATTAAGATCTGAAGGTACTTCAAAGTAAATTGGAGGATCAGAGGATGAGCTGGAAAGCTCAGTCAGAGTGAGGATGAAGTCAAGATGGGGATGTTTTTGTTGATATTCGAACTGAGGTGCTACATATAGAAATTACAGTACTTATAATTTTGAATTAGTGAAAAGTCCAAGAAAGGAAAGAAGATGAGATTGGAGTTATTTCAGAAGTAAGGGCAAATGTCAAAGTATCTTGGAGACAAATGATGATATTAGATATGACAGTGTAAAATCATGTCAGACTAAAACTGAAAGATGGCAGGAAGAGATGAGGGTGAAACAGGAACAAGAAAAGAAAGCAAGAGTAGAAGGAAGTATGGAGTTATAATGAAAATGTTTAGAGAGGTGAAGTAAAACTTTGGAATACTATGTAGTAGAATGAAGTAGGGATGAGCTTAAGTTAGAGTAGCATGGAAAGGCATTAGAGGGTTGGAGTATCCTATAAGAGTGATGCACAGAAGGAAGTGTAGCTACAACTAGAGTTAGGAAATAATAGTGAAGGAACTAAAGGTGTATTAGAAGTGTCAGGGAGCTGGATTAGCTTGCTGGTAAGTGCTAGAATGTGAGTATCAAGGTTTAGCTGGAATAGAATTGAGACTAAAGTCCAGAATATAACAATGAGAAGAAAACAGGAAACAGGAACAGGAAGAAAGAATGAAATAACTATGAAATTGTATCAGAATGGTACAAAACTAATGTATATGAAGTTGTAAGTATCATTAGATAGAAAGAGAATAAAAGTAAAGGAAACTAGATAACATATAGTTTTTTGAGTATAAAAGCAACTGGAGTTATATTGGAGACAGAATGGAGTTGGCTTGGTGACATGGAATATAATAGTATTCCCCTTTTAAGATCTCAACCTCTGAAGGCCTTAGACATGTGACCTTATTTAGTGCATAGTCAAAGTTGTTATGCACCCAACTAGTGCAATTCAAATATGATATGGACTGATGTGTATAGCAATGACTAAAATGACAAAAGGGCTTTTAGAACTAGTGGCCCCAAAACTAGGCTTGATAAATCTTGACAAGGGATAAGGAACTCCAAGTGCAAGCTAATGTCTTAGAGATAAAGGGAAAAGGGGAGTTATAAACAGGTGATTAAAACTGGGAGAATCCCAAGTCTTGTCCATCCCATATATATATTGCCAGAGGGGCATAGCCCCAGTACAGGATGATTAAGCTACCATTTATGGACATCAATAGCAGTTATACCTCTTCATCTAAATAAGAAAGGCATGGGGTATAGGATAAGAATGAGATAGTGATCTCACAGATCAAGGATTATAGAAGAAAATCCACATTATAAGAATATGGGAGAATGGAGAGAAAGACTTAGGGACAGTGGAGATAATAAAGGCATGACCACCATAAGGCTGAGGAAATCTATCTAGATCTCTGCCACAGATTAGATTCTAATCTAGATTCTTCAGATCAGATATTATCAGTATCAATCTAAGATCTCATCTGAAATCCAGCCATATCATGTAACTATTATCATAAGTCAGGGAATACTCTGAATAAAGAATCAAACATTAGCCTAGATTTTGCCTTGTTATGACATGTGAGTCTCACAGTCACATAAGAAGACTGTTAGTGTTCTGCTAAGTGCATAACAAATGTAAGAGTTGAAGTTTTGTTAGAAGCAAACCAAATAAAATGATTACCACTTGAGTTAAAACTTCCTCAAGTTCTTGTTCATTATCTCTTCTTATGGCAACATGCATACCTGGTCTGAAAAGTGCCTCAAAGAGCACATGGAGAATAAAGAGAAGCTTGGCAATATAAAGTACATTAAGCAGAAATAATGAGGAAAGGCAAGAAAGAAGAAGGAGGCTTAAAGAAGAGTAAAGGAGGCTTAGAGGGTGGCAGAGGAGGTTGCCATGCTTTAGACTAAGAAGGCAAGAAGGAAAAGGGCCAAGAAGGTGGCCTGTAGATAAGTAAGTAATCAAATGCCATTATTAACTGAACTAACCTCAGTGACATAGGGAGATTAACTTTACCAGGCCCAGGCAGGGGTGGGCAAAGACAAGGGGAAAAAACAGGCAGAGAAGACTCCAATATACTAGAGGTATAATAACTAAGGGCCTGGCTGCAAGGTGGGCCCCAGCAATTCAACATCATGCCTTACCTGTATAGAGGCAAAGGTAAGGCATAACCACTCTGGCCAGAAGAAGTTGGAGAGAAAGCACAGAAAAAAGGGTAAAGAGAAAGAGGTATCTAAAGACAGGGCAAACTTGGAGAAAATAAAGAAGAGCCTTCATTAGGTGGCCACCTGGTGAAGGCAGAAATAAAAAATGGGAAAAGTATGACAGGAGATGAGATGTTAGAACCAGCTGATAAAGTGGCTGGTTAACATTCTATTATAATGTTTTTTTTTTAACCATCTTTTCACTTTCAATTTGACTCTTCACATGTCACATCACATGACCCTGAGAACCCTTACTCTTTTACTTCTTTCACATCCTCACATCTTCACCTCTTCACATTTTCATAGTCTAGGCTGGTCTAGACTATAATGTCATGCCTTTTAACTAGTATATGTTATTCTTGGTCAAATGCTTCTCTTCTGCCATTGATTGGCTCACTGAGCAGTAGTTTAGGGTAGGCCAGACTTACATGGTCTGTACACATCTTTGTATCATATATAAAGGCTCAGTCCATAGCCTGGGTTTCCCAGTTTTATGCACTTAAGCTTATACTTAATACAAGTTACTTGATTTATCATCATTCCTATTGCCTAGTTCTTGTTGATCTAGTCAAAGTCAACACTTGTTGTCCAGAAGCACCCTCTAGGGTATCAGTTCACAGCCACCAGTTTTTAGTTTAACATATTGCTTGTGCATTTCACATTCTAGATAGGGCATGGATAGCAGAAAGGGAAAACAAAGGTAATTTGAAGGGTAAGCTGGAGGATGAAAAGGTGAATAAGATTGCAGAGGAGCTGATGAAGTTGTGTGTAAAGATCAGGGAAATTGCAATGGTAAAGAATGGGAATATGAAGATGGGGTTAGCAGAGGTAGCTGAGGAGAAGGGTGAAGATGCAACCCTTGAGTAGATAGAGAACTTGTGAATAAGTCACTAGATCAATAAATCTCAGTTGGTTAGCTATAAAATAGTCCAGGTTTATCTGGATAGTAGAGATAAAACTCCTCAATAATTTCCAAAGCACAACCTAATTCAGTAGCAAGAAGCCATGAGATTTCCTCATTAGTACCTTTATAGCCTAATTACTTAACCAGATAAAGTAACTTGCAGTTTTTTTATCTGTGATCTATTTTTGAGTCAAGAATCTTAGAGATTTCAAACTCTGGTTCTCTATTGATCTTGACAGGTGGTGGTAATGGCTAAATGCAGCCAGAAATAGAAAAAGTTCTGATCAATTGTTCTACTAATAGTTACTGTTATAATGCACATTTTTCCTCTTATTTTATTTTTTATCCTATTGTATTTTCCTTTAACTTTTTACATGTTCACATCATGTGACCATGTGACCCCTTCACTATTTCACCATGTCACATCTTCACCATGTCACATTTCATACCTTTACCACCTCACACTTCACTAGATCTAGGCTAATCTAGCCTATAATCTCATATTACCTGTTTTTCTCATGTATTTCTAGACTTTTACTCTCTTTCTGCCATTGGGTAGCTTACTGTACACTACTGTAGGGCAGGGCACACTCACTTGGTTCATGCTCAAATGCAATAGTATGAAAGGGGTACAAGTCCAAGCTGGAGTCTCCAGTCTTGTGCACTTGAACCTCTAAGGTTTTACAAGTCCCTTGACTCAGTACCCCTCTTGCCTAGTTCTTCTGGCCTCTAGTTCAAAAGTTAGGCTTCAGCAGAACCTCTAGCAGCAGCAGGAGCACATACCAAGACTATAGGTATAGTTGCTCAAAGTCTTGCAGTATAACAGTTACTGTTATAATTGGTTCTATTTTTTTTCCCTCTCATCCTAGCTTCTGCTCTTTGTGCATCTCAGATGCTTCCTTGTTATGTTCTGGAACATTCAGAATTCTCCTGTTTCAGATCATTTTCTCAGTTAGTGGGTATTATTTATAGCCTACTTCCATTGTATTCCATTTATTTCCACATGGATTACTTACTCATCCTTAGTCATGTACTCTGACTCATTTAACTGAGTCTAAACCTTATTGTCTCTGTATAAGTAGCATACTTTCACCTTTATGTTTCTTATGCTACTTTTGCCTTATTCTACCTTGCTTTCTTCAAAGCATTATTTGAACCTTTGCTTCATCTTTATCAAGGGAGTTTCATCTGTGTCTATTAATAATAGACATAACACAAGAGTCTTCAACAAGCCCCAGAATTCTTGTCTCATCCCCAACTTTCACTAGGACTATAATACCATCCCATATTTGTATCATCTTTAGTATCCTAGGCTGACCATTATCAAGCCTTTTCCATAGCCCACCATAGCCATAAGGTCTATGTTAGTTCCTATCTAAGCCTAGCACAACAAAAGAAGTAGCACATCTACTTGTGGCTATCATTGCTATAGTTCCACCAACATTTCTGTTATATGCTTAGCAAATACTGATGGTTTCCTTACATGACCATGGGACTCACCTGTCTAAACAAGATAAACCCCAGGCTTAGATTTGATTTATTATTCAGAGTTATCCTTGCTCATGAATTAGTTATGTGATGTGACTGGATCTCAGATGAGATCTTAGATTAATACCAATAATACCTGATCTAATGGATTTAGATTAGGATCACATCTGTGGCAGAGATCTAGATAGATCTCCTTGGCCTTATGGTGGCCATGCCTTATTTATATCCACTTACCATAAGCATCTCTTCCATTCCCTCAATTTCTTATGATGTGATTCTCTTCTATTTCTCTTAATCTGCAGGGCAACTGCCTCACTCTTACTTATGCCCTATGCCCTCTTACCTTATTTAGTAGACATGAGTGGTTACTGCTATTGGTGACCATAGATAGTAGATTACTCATCCTATGTAGAGGCTATGCCTCCTGGCAATATATATACAGGATGGGCAAGATCTGGAGTCTCTCCAGTCTTGATCACTTGTATCTTACTCCTTTTACTTGAGCACTATGGTATAATGGTAACCTAAGTTACTTCTTCTCCTTGATTCCTCCTTATGGCCTGAGCACTGGTCTCTAGTATTAACTCAGATTATCCCTCTTCAAAATTCACAAGCCTAGTTAGGGGCCACTAGTTTTAAAAGCCCTCTTATTGTTTAGGTCACCTGTTACTTACTGGTATTTGCTATTATTTGGATTGCACTCTTGTTGGTACATAACAATTTCATTCAAGACCCTCTTATTTCTTGACATTCTCTGAAGCAAGCCTAGAACTTAACCTGTGGAGAACTCCCTAGAATCTTCTGAAACAGAAGAATCCTTGACTTACTGCCCTAACTCCCTGAAAGATGATCTTCATGATCTCTTCTTGCCTTCCATAGAATATCAAGAACAAAATTGTGCCCTTATGCACAAATTCTTTTCTTTTCTACAGATCCCTTAAGAACCCACTCTCCTCTTCTCTACTTTTATTTGCTATTACCCTCTTTTTTCCCTCCCTTTGAAATCCCTCTCTTTACTAAGCCCACTGAACTTTGCCTTGGTGCTCCAGAGCACTTCAATGGCAACTACAACAAAGCAGAAGCCTGGCTGGACTTAGTTCAGTTCTACCACTTTGTTAATGCCATGGTCTACAATTCAGATAAGAAGATCATGTTTATTCTTTTATACATGACCAAGAGACCTACTCTCTCCTGGGCCACCACCTACTGCAAAAAGAGCATTGCCAGTATGATAATCTCCATAAGTTTCTCTAGCAGCTTCATCAAGGCATTCAATGCCTTGTTTAAAAAGCAAGACAATGTTATATCTGCAGTCCACTGGCTTGCCAACTGTTATATACTGACACTACTTAGCTAGGGGCTATTTTTTATTCTTACCCTAAGCTAAGTTCTCTCTACTATTTACTATCTTTGACCACTTTCTTTTATCTTATCTTATTTTATATCTTATCATGCCATAAGGTTAGATTTTGCCTGGTCTAGCCCCTTTGCACCTCATATAGCATAGCCTTTTACCTCATTATAGCCTAGACTTTCTCTGATGTCATGGTCTAGCCCTCTGATGTTATATCTTACCATTGCCTTGCTTTCTTTTACTAATTACTCCCTATTTACCATTTATTCCTATTTAGTTTCTCTTTGCCCTATTTTCTTATTTAGCATTGTTCTTTGTATATCAACTACCTCATGTACTTCTTATGATCTGGTCCATGCACACTTTGTAGCAATATATAAAGGGGCAAGGGCATAGACTGGTTTTCCAGTCTAGAGCACTTGTTTACTAGTTTACCTTGTTCCCTAGTGCCTCCTCTAGGCTGCCATTCTTTTGTTCTCCCCAGTTTTGGGCACCTTTCAAGGTGGTTTCCTCTTGCTGATGGTTTAGATCCATAACACCAACATTCAGATGCATCAAAACAAGAAGAGTGAGTGGACCCCATCTCTTACTAAATACACTGCTGAGTTTCAAAACTATGCAGTTCTTACCAACATGAAGGATGACAATATCTTTATTGCCTACTACAAAGCTGGAATCCTCCTCTGGCTCTCACATCAAATTCAAAACCTCAACAAAATCCCCACCACTGTAAAAGAATGGTATGAAAAAGCTGTTCAATTTCAAGAAATCTTAGAATACACCAAGTTCATCAAGCTCTGCTGCAAATATCCCAAGGCTCATGCTTGGACCTCTAATCCCTCAGTAACCTCTCAGACTGAAAAAGACCTGAATGCCATAAATGTTAACTCCATTTGACTCACCAAGCTAATCCCCTAGGAGTGAAAACAATGTTTCAAGCTTGGCCTTTGCCTCCAGTGCAGAAAACCCAGACATAATGTGGCCTTGTGCCCCAACCATTGCCTCTCTCCACATGTATTTAACTCCACCACCATTCCCATTATGAAATCCATTAAGAAGATTACTGTCAAAGAAGAGATAATGAGATTAAAGAAGTTAGTGATAATGAACCTGAGGTAGAAAGAATTGGGTTGGATTTTTGAAGCAGATTACCTCCCCTATACAAGGTACTCCTTTCTTTTTGTGCATGCCTGCACTTGTATCTTTCTCTAGAAAGTCTATGAGAATCCCAGTACAAGTTTCTCCATTCACATGCCCAAGATAAGTCATAGACACCTCTGTCCTTATTAATAGCAGAGCACAAATTAACTGTTTTGGCTTAAAGTTCATTTCCTACCACAAGTTTCCTTGCACATGACTTTTTACTCTCCTCAACATCCAGAATGTTAATGTTGACTTTTTCTTAAACAAGAAGGATTGTATTACCCACACATGCACCATACTTCTTCAACTTAAACAAGCAACCTACTTGACTTCCTGCCATGTTATGACATATGGCAGGTAAACTTTGATTCTAGAACTTCTGTGGCTTTATGCCACAAATCCCAGTGTTAATTGGATAGCCAACTCATTCACCATTTCCTCCTCTCCTTGGAAGGATATTTCTACAGATTTCATTACAGAACCCCTCTTATCAAATGGATTTGATGCTATTCTGGTAGTACTAGATTGTTTTTCAAAGAAGGTTGTGTTTATTCCTTGTTTGTCAACCTTTATTTCTTCTGCTGACCTGGCAAAACTTTTTCAGAATCATGTCTGATGCAGTAAAGTTCAAAAGATCTGAGGCTCCAGTATATGTCAGGGGTCAAAAGGTACTTCTGTCTACAGAACATCTTATACTTCCATATTTATTAAAGAAATTAACTCAATAGTGGATTGGCCCTTATACTATTCTTGATGTTCTCACTAATGCCATTTGGCTCCAACTTTCCAAAACCATTCAAATTCATATAGTAGTCAATATCTCTTGTGTCAAATCCTTCTTTGAATCTCTTTCATTTCAACTGATTATTTATCCAGATTTAATTGAAATAACAGAGAAAGGAGATGAAGAATCAGAGGTTTATTAAGTTGTTGACTCTGTCATATTCCATATTCTAAACCCAATTCCAACCTGGCTTTTACTTGGTTTTCTGCACTCAGTGCTTGCTAGTAGGCTATACTTATCAAAACCTTTTCTCAATACCCAATTGGGAACCCAGACAATAGATTCCAAGTATAAACAACCTAATGGTGGCTTGTCCCATGGAGGGAGACATACTTTGAAGACTTTTAAGGAAGTCTAAAGATAATCTGAAAAGATCAAAAGAAGTTCTTGTTGGATTAAATGGGACTTGGCTTTACCTTATGTGTTATATGGTGTACCCTTGCATAATCCAGTGTCCTGATTTATAAAGGGGTCAGAGAAAGAGAGGAGAGTGGTTTTATAGCTTAACACAAAGAACAAATGAGACAAGGAGCATTAAGCCTAGTTATAATAAGAACAAGCCCTTAGAACTTCCTTAAGAATTCCATTAAGGCCTGGAGTTACTCTGGAGTAACCCAGAGGGTCAGAGAGTAAGCTTAAAAGCTTGGTTAGAGTAAGAATTGTTATAATCATTTTTCACTTTTCACATCACGTGATCGTGAGAACCCTTCATCCTTTCACCTCTTCATCTTTTCACCTTTTCACATCTTCACATTGTCACATCTTCACACTTCACTCTTTCACAGCTT
>JBBPJW010001170.1:0-14468 GCA_038088935.1 Pulveroboletus aff. viridisquamosus
AGCAAGTTGCCAGTTGAACTAGACCCAAATAGTGATATGGAGCTTTTTGGGCAAGGCGCAAACGGGGGAGGTATCACCCCCTTGGTTGTGTTTTTTCACTAACCTAGGTATCGTGGAGGGGAGGCTGCGGACCCAACACGGGGACATCATCTCCATTGGGAGCATAAGCATAGGAGTCCGAGAGAGGCATTTTATGTGAGGCATTTTTGCAGTGGCTTTCTCCTGGCCTTACCTCTTTTCTCTGCCGTTCTTTTCTCTTAGTCTACAGGACTATTCACATGTGGACGATGGATTCTAAGTTTCAATTTCAAGTTCAGGTGGGGTTATGTGCTACCACTACCACTAACCTGCTATTCATTTTTTGACGTCCTTTGATACTCTAGGGTGCCACTGCTTGGGGAGATGAGTATATACACACGTTCTTAAGTGAAACGATAAGGATCGGATTCCTCGTCCTGGATGACTCGGAACCTTGAGTCGTGGACCTTTCGCATGTTACCCACGCTCGTATTCCATGGGTGATAGGAATTCTTCTGTATGCATTTCGTTGAGCGGGGAGGTCGAATGCAGCTGGTTGTTACTACCTTTTCACGATTCAAGAGTCATGTAATTTGTCGTGTAATGCATTCTCCCTGTGTACAACCACGAAATCCCTGTTGGAAGGAGTGCTATGCAGAGGTTAAGTGGAACTATGAGAATCTTAGTAGATGTCAAGCTACTGAGGGCATTGAACCAAAATTTCCCTATCTCCATTCTACTTACTTCACATACGTCATCTCTCTCCGTGAAAGCTTACCAATGATGACTAATTACATGTGTAAGTGCCACAGGTACGGCGAGCAACCACATGTAAAGAGTGCCACACCACATGTATATTGTGCATAGCCTACACAGAACTACAGTACATAGGCCTGATGTAAAGTACTCAGATTTCATCTTTGGAATTTCATTCTCTTACTGGACTAGGTGTGCCCCTTTGGTGTGCCTCCTAGTAAGATCCTTGTCATAATTCCAAAGATCACCTTCTTCAAACTGGACACTTGTCCATTCTCATCTCATTGTCACTCTAGCTTCCCCTTCAAACTTGACAACCTCAACAGTGCCCTTAACACTCATCTTACCTTGTTTCATCACAGCTGGACCCTAGGCTCAAAGAAAGATATGTTTTCTCTACAAACAGAGATTGAACTAGCACCAAGCCCATACTACACACTGTCACAAATTAGGATAATATTGCTATTCCCCATAGTGCACAGGGGGGGTTCTGTGGTGCCTAAGCCATGGCACTTGAGGATAGATAATATACATGGTCCTTCAGTTGACTACTCCACCAGCAATGAGTATAGGCCTTACCCAGCCAGAAGAGTTAGCAACAATCATCCTGTTGACTTCTAGCAGGAGTTTTCTGCTTCATTACATCAAGGGCCTCTTTTCCAGCTACCCCAGTGTTTTCTCCCTCCATGTTCAAGTATTTCACTTCCCTTGCTTTTTACCTTCACCTTTTCCCCTATAATTAGCCCTACTGCCAGCTTGCTTCATGTAATTCCAGCTGACCTTGTCATTATTAATCCCTGCCAGCTAGTCATCATTCCAACATTCTAGTGTAATAACAATGTTTTGACCATATCCATTCTCTTCTGTCAATCATGCCACTTGCATGCAATCTTATGCAGATATCCATGTCCCTGTTATGGCCACCATTGCAGTTCCTCATCCCCTTTGCCCTATCTCTGTGGCACAGATTCTAGTTTCTCCCACTCCTGTTCAATTGGCTTCTACTATGAAAGATTTTCTTCTTCAATACACAGAATAATATTGACATTCCCTCATTAATCTCCAAGCAGCAGGACTCCCTTCACTACTCCCACCTTTACAGGCAACTGTTCAAGCCCCACTGTTATGTACCCAAAGAGTGCCCTCCATACCAACTGACCTGGTGAGTGGTGAAGGTCCACAACAATAACAAGATGAGCTTTTAAGACTAGAGCTCCTAACTAGGCAAAGAAGAGGAATAAGTGGAATCCCCTATGTGGACAAGCTAATGTTACAAGAGGATAAGACTGGGAAAACCCCAAGTCCACACCATCCTGTATAGACTCTTGCTTACTAAATAGAAAGGCATAGGGCAAAGGGTAGAAGTGAGGCAGTGGCCTCATGGATCATGACTAAAGGAAGAGTACCACATCATGAGGATGTGGGAGAATGAAAAGGAAGCATACTTCATAAAGGCAGATATGAATGTGACCAGGCTGTCATAAGGCTAAGGAGATCACCATCTAGATCTCTGCCACAGATTGATCCTAATCTAGATCCATTACATCAGATATCATCATAATCAATCTAGATCTCATCTGAGATCTGCCACATCACATGACCAATACTTATACATGGGGAATGCTCTGAATAGAACCTAAATTCAAACCTAGAGTTATTCTTGTCTTGGCATAGAAGTCTTATGATCATGTGTTGAGACCATCAGTGTATGCTTGGAGTATAACACCCACCTTCTCAGGCACCATCCTTGGATACTGTTATTTATCAACTGCCATTTTCATCTTCTTCAATGACTGGCATTTCACCACACTACCTTGTCCATTCAACCCCAGCTGCTTCTTAGGCTAACATGTTATCCTCAAAGCTTGGCAAATTGATTTCAGCTAAGATGGATGTGTTCAGGGGAGATAAAGCATCATTTGTCCAGTGGTGGTGAATGGTCAAGCAATATATCCAAGGATTTGAGGAGAAGTTCTTTAATAAACAGAAAATTCTCCTTACTCTGTTGTATATGTGAGAAGTCAATGCTGCCAGCCAATATTTGGACCTATATCATGATCAGGGTATGCTCAGGAGTCAGACCTTTCAAGAGTTCACAGAGGAACTTTACAGGAAATATAGACTGGCTATTATGGTACCAACCTAACATGATGGTCAGCATGAGACCATGAGAGCTGTAGAGCATGTGATGCAACTGGTTGTAACCAGGAGCATGTGATCATGTGAATGAGTATCCTTATAAGGATAACCCTAGGCTAAGGCTAAGTCCTTATATCAGAGTATTCCCCTGACACCAGGTATTAGTCACATGATGTGGCAGATCTCAAGATGAGATTCAGATCATCAGATCTGTGGCAGAGATCCAGATTGGATCTCCTTGGCCTTTGAGTGACCATGCCCATTTTCATAGATCAGTACCAGTGTCTTCCATTCCACCCACTTCCTCATGGTATGGCTTCTCTTCCATTTCCTTCCCTAGATTCATAAGGCCACTGTCTCGCTTCTTATTGCCACCCCATGCATTCCATATCATATATCTATAATGAAGTAGGAGCTACTTTAGCTATTGATGCCCATAGATAGCATACTTTAGGGTAGACCTCCTGTACATGGTCTGTGCACACTGACCAGCAATATATAAGGCAGGGGATGCAAGCTGGGGAAATCCAGTCTTGCTCTCTTGACCTCTAGGCTAGATCTATAGCATTGATCTAAGGTCTTGATCCAAGAAGAATCCCATCTCTGCTCTTATTCACTGTCTGGTCTCTTGGTTTATACAAGAGCCCTTGATTCACTACTTTCCCTTTTGCCTAGTTCAGAGCCACTAGCATAAAAGCCCTAGCAGTTATCAAGGATAGGAGCATCCACCAAGGAGTGTATTGAGTATCAAGGACAGGATGGGTAATCACCTGTTACACTGGCTATCCTCCAATGTGATGCTGAAAAGAGGCTAATGAAACTAAAGCAGGGAAAAGATTTAGTAGAGGACTTCTTCACCAGAATAAAACAATTGGTAATAGAGGCTGAATTCAACATTACTGTGAATGGATACATGCTGGTAAATATTATTAGAGACAGAATTTATAGCAATATTATTGAATATGTTGAATGGTCCAGCCTGGTGCTCCTGGATTGTTATGACATTATTGAATGGAACTTGGCTCTTGTTAAAGCTGAAGCTGTTTTGCAGGAGATTGCTATACAGAGGGCATGAATAAAGCCTCACAAGAAATTCTGGATGCCAAGAACACTACTATTTTACTCTGCAATGGCAAGTATCTTCAGAGCTATGGCAGAGTTAGTATACCCAAATTAGCCTGGAACATTTTTAGGTCAAGGAATTCTGATGAACACTAGAAAAGTGCATACAAAGGGAAAATGTGTTATAATGCATATTTTTCATTTTTTTTTTCACTTTTACTTTTACTCTTCACATTGTCACATCACATGACCTTGATAATCCATCACATTTCACACTTTCACATATCACAGGTCTGAACTGGTCTAGGCCATGATATCATACCTTATTATGGCCTTATGTTTTATTTTATGAATTTTTAAATCCCTGCTCCTTTATTGCCATTGGATGGCTTACTGTACAGTAGTTTAGAGTAGGTCAGACTTACATGGTCTGTGCACACCTCTGTAGCATACAAAAGGGGTCAGTGCTATAGCCTGAATTTCCCAGTCACCTTTGGCTTTACACAAGTTCCTTGACTTTTTTTCTATTATTTCTCTT
This sequence comes from Pulveroboletus aff. viridisquamosus, assembly GCA_038088935.1. Lineage (NCBI taxonomy): Eukaryota > Fungi > Basidiomycota > Agaricomycetes > Boletales > Boletaceae > Pulveroboletus > Pulveroboletus aff. viridisquamosus. The sequence goes on from JBBPJW010001170.1 coordinate 4,514, forward strand.
GCCTAGTTTTCTGGACTCTAGATAAGAGTCCTTTTAGCACAAGCACAAGTAGTTTAGCACCTTCCAGGTGTTCCAAGTTTAATTTAATATGAAGATCACATTTCAAAATGCATCAGATGTTCAGATATGTGGCCCTATGCTGCATATTTTCCATGCCCTTGGAAAATATGAAAGATGGATTTTAAAGGGAAGGAGATTGAGTACACTATAAGCAAATATCTCCTTGAGAAGATAAGACAATTGGATTTTGTGGACAGGATCCAGCAAAGAGTTGCACTAAGGTTTCTAAATCAGATATGATTTTCTCTCCAGTTTGTACTAATAGCTATAATTTATCTAATGTTTTGGCTACCAATGGGCTGAAGTATAAAAGATTCAAAAGAGACTCAAAACAATGAAAGGAATTCAAGCTCAGCACTGAGCAGATGCTACCTGAATTCATTGAAGTAAGGACACTAAAGGTGTTATGCATCCAAAGAGTGCAATCTGAATACTACCAGCAACTGGTAAGTGACAGGTTAATGACAATGACAAGAGGGCTTTTAAAACTAGAGCCCTGAACTAGGCTTGGTGAATCTTGAAAGGGGGATAACCCAAATTAGCACTAGCAACTAGTATTCAGGCATAAGGAGGAATACAAGGAGTTATCCAGGTTAACTCAGAGTGTAAGCCCAGAATAAGGAGGTGAGCAAATAATATGAGTAATTATGACTGGAGAGACTCCAGGTCTTGCCCACCCTGTATATATATTGCCAGGAGGCATAGCCTTATATACAAGATAAGTAATCTACTATCTATGTAATCAATAGCAGTAACCTCTCATACCTTTTTAAAATAGAAAAGTGGGCATAGGGTATATAAGGTCAGGAGTGAGGCAGTGGCCTTACAGATCAAGGGAAATAGAAGAGAACCACAACCATAAGGATGTGGGAGAATGGAAGGTACTTAGTGTCAATGGATATAAATAAGGCATGGCAATTATAAGGCTGAGAAGATCTATCTAGATCTCTGCCATAGATTAGATGTCATTGGTATCGATCTCAGATCTCATCTGAGATCTGCCATATCATGTGATCAACCTCTGAGTGGAAAATACTCTGATATAATAAACCAAACCTAAGCCTAGGGTTTATCCTTATAAGGCAGGCAAGTCCCACAGTCACATGAGTAAACTGTCAGTGTTTGCTGAGCACATAACAAAAGACATATAATAGTGACATGTGAGAAGATATCTGAAGAATATATTTGAATTAGTCTAATAATGGTTTTAATAAACTATGCATATTAAAAAAGGACTATGCATTGACACAGGTGTTCATACTGCAAAGGCTGGCTCAGCTGCTGTGCACTGCCACCAGAAGTAAACCAGCTCAAGTTAATAAACCAAGCTTCTTATGTTTATACTAATTAAGCTCAGTAGATCAGCAATCTGTCCCTTGAATCCACAATTTTATTGAGAATTAGAGTATATGGAAATCCCTCCAGCACATAAGGACATTTGTGCATAAATCTTGACAGACAGAAGTTACCCCTAATCTGCTAAAAAATTAGAAGAATTTTAATAACAATCTTTGCCAGATTGCCTTGTTGAAGTTACAATACAAGCCCATATACATTTGACAATCTGAAAAATCATCTGACTCTCTTGAACTTGAAGTTAAGCTTGTTTCCTTAGATTCCCAGATATTATATGTCATGGCTCTTGTTGATTTTGAATATACTGGCTTTATCAACAAAAATGTCTCATCACTTACAAAGGGATTGAATCTCATATTCTGCCCTATTCAATTCCAGTATATAATGCTAATGGCTTCATGAATATAGCAGAGCACATTAGTAATTATGCACTTGTTAAGCTAGTAATTGAAGATTATAAGGAACAGATTCCATTAGCTGATACAAACTTAGGCACCAATAATGTCTTTTTGAATTACAACTGGTTAAGAAAACACTATCCACTTGTTGACTGGAAACTTGGAACAATATAATTCCAGTGTGATAATGGACATACCACCAGTTCCATTGAAAATCACAATATATCAGAAGTCTGTTTCCTGGAGAGAAAACAGTTTCTCCAGCTAGAGCTTTAGAATGTTTTCACAGATATTACAGCAGCTGCAAACATTTCAAAGAAGCAAATGACCTTTAAGACAGCAGTTTCCTCAATATATCATGACTATGAGAATGTTTTTGCAAAGGAGAATTTTGATAAGCTTTCCCCACACTGGCCTTGGAATCATGCAATTGAGCTAATTCCTGGGAAACACATTATTGACTGTAAAACATATAATCTGTTACTGAACAAATAAAATGAGCTTAATATCTTTGTTGAGGAAAATCTCCAATTAGGACAAATGTTAAACAAGAGCATACTTTGGATTTACTCCAGAACAATCCAGAGTAATGGCCAAATGGGGCTTGGCTTCATCTTATGTGATGCATCTTTGCACTAGTCCCAGTGCCCCCAATTTTGAAGAAAATTGGAGGGTTGAAGTAAGTTATAGAGACTTGAGTTTAAAGAATAAGGGCATATGAATTGCTCATAAGGTTGGGAGAGAAGTTAGAGACAAAGAAAGAGAGCACTGAGTTATGTTAACATTCAAACTAAGGTACAAGATATAGTGCTATATTACTTATATCATGGAGAAGCAAATTATTGAACAAGGGAAAGAAGATAAAATAGAAGTTATTGCAGAAGCAAAAGCAGGTGTCAGTGCAATCTGGATACAAATAAAGATGTCAGATATGATACTAACAATGTTATTCAAGGATAAAACTAAAAGATAAAACTAAAAAAAAAAAGAATAAGTAAAAAGGTCAAGAAACAGGAAATAAGGCTAGAAGAACTATTGTTATAATGCATCTTTTCTTTTCTTTTCTTAATCATGTGACTTTATCTTATTTTCACCACATGGTTATCTAATCTTTTATCTTATCAGGGCATATGATGGATTACATGACCTAGGGCCTAGAGTTAGTTTCAGTTCTTCAGACCCTGCAGGGTTCTTTTAATTTCTGCATCTTCTTTTCATTTCCACTTCTTCCCTTTTATTTTTGAAGCCAATTCCTTGATGGTTTCCACTAGTGCTTTTCTTTTTTTAATCTCTATGCCATATATATAGAAACTCTCTTAGTAGGATCCTGGTCCATGTATACTACTGTACTTTATATAAGCTGTAGCATATTGTCTCAAAGCCCTTAGCTTTGAGCACTTGTATTACACAGTGTTAACTCATTGTTTCTTTTTATCCAAATCTCATTTCTTTGTAAGCTCATGGCACTTCAATCTTGAGGTGCATATCACTTGCTCAAAACTACCATATATCATTTTTCCATATTATACCAGAGCTCAAGACTGAGCACATACTTGTTATTTCTGTTTACAGAAGGAGTTGACCATTGCATTGAATTGAAAGAGTTTAGTTGATGAAATTGGGCCATTTTTGGGCAGGTTTGCAGATTAGCAAGCAAAAGAAGCATATCTTGACCAGTATACACAAGAGAAGATTAATCAAGTGATCAAAAAGACTACCAGATGTTGCAAGTGCTATTGAAACAAAAAAGTAGAAAAAAAGACTTTAAGGAGGAAATTTGAGGTAGCACATCACTGAAACATACTAGTTGCTCATCTTTTAAAGAAGCAAATCAATATTATTGAGGAGAATAGAAAGAAGAAAGTCACATGCACCAGGAAGTTCACATCAATTCATTTAAGGTCTCTTCACTTCCCAGCTCTCTTAAAGAAACCCATACCCAGATCTAGCTATGGCTGGTGAGGGAGCTGACATTATAGCATTAATTGATCAGATGTTGGAGCTATTGCTCTGATCCAAGAATAACATCACAAGGAAGGTGGCCAATCCAGGAGTGTGGGATGGCAATAGAAAAAAATGGAAAAGGTGGTGGATTTCTCTCAAAATATGGATAAGAGAACAGAAGTGGAAGAACAACTGATTGAGAATGATTGCAGGCCTCTCTCAGATGAAAGGTCTGGCAAATGATTTTGCCACTATCACATTAATGGAATATAATGACAAGAAGGATGAGTACATATGGCAGAATGGCTGGAATATGGGACAAACTCTAAAAGATGCAGCATGGCCTTTATGGGTTATGTTCCAGGGGCAAATAAAAGGTCACTTCCATATCAAAGAACTAACTCACCAGAGTCTTCAGGAGTTACAGGGACTTTGTCAACAAGGATAAAAAATAAACAAGTTTCTCAACAAATTTGATCTTCTGTGGAGGAAGGCAGAAGTTGACAATTACTATGTAATTGAGCTGTTAAAGCAAGTCATAGACTATAGGGTTTGTTCACAGGTAGCTCTTCAAGGAGATAATAATGGCCAATATCTCAACATGTTTGCCAGGTTTAGGCAGGTAGGGTGGACATTTAAAAAGATGATGGTAGAATGGCCCTCTTTTAGAACTCAAGGACCTTCCCTGAACCATTATCAACCTCAAAATCATTTTCAATCATATCTGCCTTACCCCCAGACAAACAAACCTCCTTCTCCCCATTTTACAGCTGTCAGTACATAGCCTGGTTAAGGAGCTCCTATGGAGATTGACAGGCAAGATGCAAGACTAATCTATTCCCCAATTATATGCTATAATTGTGGTTGAGTGGGCCACATGTCTAGGGATTTCAGGGCCCCAAGGAACCTTGCCTGCACTATGAATTCCCCTTGATTTCCTCCCAGGTAGCCACAGCCTTCTCAACAGTGGCAACAACAGGTATAGTTAATCTGGTTTGGAGAATTTTCTCCTTCAAATAAAAACAGCTGGTGTTTGGCAAAGCCTGAAGCAATTGGCCCTGTCTATAACATGGCAGATGTGGCACATTTTCAAAAAATTCCTGTGGCTTCTTGAAGATCAATGAATGAGGTGCATGAAGTGGAATCTTCCCACCCTTGCCTTGATACTTGATTCTTCCTGGTGGATGCTCCTATTCTTCCTGGAGAACTAATAAGGCTTTTGGCTAGTGGCCCCTAACTAGGCAGATGAGTAAATGGATGAGTATGGGCCCTTGGTATAAACCCTATGGGCCAATGTCTCATGAGTGCTTAGAGGGGACCCCCCCTTGGGGTCAGCAGTGAGATCAAGAGTATAAGCAGTAAGCCTAGGATCCAAGAGGGCAAGACTGGATTTCCCCAGCTTGCACCCCCTGCCTTATATATTGCCAGTGCATGTGCACAGACCAAGTACAGGAAGTCTACCCTAGAATATACTATCTATGGACACCAATAGCATAACTGGCTTTATTATAAAAGGAAGAATAATGCATGGAGCAGATATAAAGGAGTGAAGCAGTGCCCTCATGGATCAAGGGATAGTGATGGAAGAGAAGCCACACCATGAGGATGTGAGAGAATGGAAGGAAAGTGCACTGGTTCTCAGATATGAAAAAGGCATGGTTATTATAAGACTGAGGAGATCCAATCTGGATCTCTGTCACAGATGCAGATCCTAATCTAGATCCTAAGATTAGATTTCATCAGGAACTATATCTGGATCTCATCTGAGATCTGCCATATCATGTGACTAATACCTGGTGCAGGGGAATATACTCTGATATATGGACTTAGTCTTAGCCTAGGGTTATCCTTATAAGATTACTTATTCACACAATCATGTGCTCCTGGTCACATGACTTTGCAACCATTCACATCTCATGCTCAACAGTTCCCACAGTCATGTGCTTGAAACTGTTGTGTTTGCTAGTTGTATAATACAAGGCCAAGAAGATCCAAATTGAATCTCTGCCACAGATGCAGATCCTAATCTAGATCCTAAGATCAGATATCATTGGGAACTGTACCTGGATCTCATCTGAGATTTGCCACATCATATGACTAATACCTGGTGCAGGAGAATACTCTAATATATAGGATTTAGCCTTAGCCTAGGATTATCCTTATAAGGTTACTGTTATACACTGGCACTACTTAGCTAGGGGCTATTTTTCATTCTTACCCTAAGCTAAGTTCTCTTTACTATTTACTATCTTTGACCACTTTCTTTGATCTTATCTCATCTCATCTTATCTCATCTTATATCTTATCATGCCATAAGGTTGGATCTAGCCTGGTCTAGCCTTTGTATCTCATATAGCATAGCCTTTTACCTCATTGTAGCCTAGACTTTCTTTGATGTCATAATCTAGCCCTCTGATGTTATACCTTACCTTTGCCTTGCTTTCTTTTACTAATTACTCCCTATTTGCCATTGATTCCTATTTAGTTTTGCTTTGCCCTATTTCCTTATTTAGCATTGTTCTCTATACACTAGCTACCTCATGTATTTCTCATGGTCTGGTCCATGCACATTTTGTAGCAATATATAAAGGGACAAGGGTATAGACTGGTTTTCCAGTCTAGAGCACTTGTTTACCTTGTTTTCTAGTGCCTCCTCTAGGCTGTCATTCTTTTGTTCCCCCAGTATTGGGTACCTCCCAAGGTGGTTTTCTCTTGCTGTTGGTCTAGATCCATAACAGTTACTTGTTTGCACAATTATGTGCTTCTGATCACATTACTATGCGACCATTTGCATCACATGCTCAACAGTTCCCATGGTCACATGCTTGAGACCATTGTATTCACTAGTCACATAACATTGAAGATCTATGAAATATTAACTGTGGTTTCATGGATACAATTGTAGATTCAGGAGCATTACTAATGTTTATAGATCAGCAGTATATATGGAGACATGGGCTATATGAAAAGCCAACAGGAAAGTCTCTTATGATATATAATGCTGATGGTACACAAGGAATCATTGGTACAATCAAAAACTATGTGGTGCTCTACATTTCAATCAAAGTCAGCAAAGAAGTGTGGCACCAAGAACAAACAATTGTGATGATATCTAATCTTGAATCTATTAATCTTCTAATATAGTACAATTGGTTCAAGAGACACAATTTACAAATAGATTGGGTCAAGAAAATAATTAACTTTCCACAATGTCTGTTGTGGGACAATCTCCCACGCTCGAACTCCGAAACCCGTCCTTGGGGAACGCCGTTGTCTCTGGTACTTCCCTTGCAGATCTTCTATGAGGCTTTTGACTAGTGGCCCCTAACTAGGCAAAAGCCTCATAGAAGATCTGCAAGGGAAGTACCAGAGACAACGGCATTCCCCAAGGACGGGTTTCGGAGTTCGAGCGTGGGAGATTGTCCCACAACACTAGGTCAAGACTATCTACTTGGTCGACGCCGAGTACTTTCCTTTATTGGAAAGGATGTTTTGATTATAGGATATCTCGCAAGGACGAATCCAAGAAGATCTTTTGTTTTAGATGTCACCAGAAGCTGCAACGAGAAGTCAAGAGTTTCTTACGTTTCGCCGAAAGCTAGAGAACAGACAAGTAGGCGCAGAGACAAGAGAGACACAAGGTTGTCAAAGCTTTTCAGATAATAGGCCCAAGGTGGCAAGAACAGAAGATTCGTCACAAGGTTGACAACAGGAGATATCACGGACGCCAGGACGTCATATAGGAAACTAGAGTTTTTGGGATTTCAGATTTTCTATCACATTCGTTACCCTCAGAGGCCTTTGGGCAAATCCCCCTCCCATTCAGAGTTCTGCCTTCTTCATTGAAGGATATCCGTCGTCGTTACCCTCCAGATATTCGAGCAGTAGCATCTGCGTTATCAAAAGCATCTCAGAGGACCTTCGGGTCACAAGTTCTTCTTAGGCGACAAGGTTCAAGTTCGCGTCAAGTGAGAAAAGTTCTAGGGCAACTTAGAGGTAGTTGTTGGGCTCTACATTAACAAAAGCCTACGCCCTTCTTGAACATTAGTATCCAAGAACAAGGACAAGAACGATACAGCCAAGAGAAGATCCAAGGAGATTTCTAGACGAGACAAAGTTCAATTCCAAGGAAAACATCTAGTACGCAACTCAGAGGCAGTAGATGCTGCGTTACCAAAGGTCATAGCCGAAGAATGCTAGTACGCGGAAAAGAATAAGTTTTTGTCAACAGAAGTCTACGGTCCCGAACACGACCTTAAACTGTGTGACGTGGTTGTGGGTGTTTCCTGCGAAACCCTCAATTCTAAGAGATCTATGACGCTTCGCTAGAAAGCGGGGTCGAGATATTAAGAGGCTGCTTTGGCAGCAAAACCATTTCAGAGGCAGTTGACGACTCTGCAATATCAAAAGTCTAGAACGATTCTTCAGGAAAAGAGTTTAGCGTTGGCTCCCAGTACAGAAGAAGAAATTCGATCTAAGAGGTCGCTTTGGCGACAATAAGAGGTTGCTTCAGCAACATGGCAGTTGAAGACTCCGCATCATCAAAAGTTTAGAAGAATCTAAGGAAAAGGTTATGGAAACTGGAGTACGAAGATTTATTCGAGATCAAGTTCTAGGAAAAGGTCATGAAGACTGGAGTACGAAGATTTGGTCGGTCCAAGATCCGATTTGACGAGAGAAAAGGATTTACTCCCTAGTACAAGTTCAAGTCACCAGGATCGAAGATCAAGGCTAGACCGGAAAGTCTATAAACTAGAGTAGACCGAGAAGTCTCTAAACTAAAGGAGACCAGTTCAAGTCTTAGAAACCAAACACTTCTAGCTCTAGAAAGAAATTTGAGCATCTTCAGAAGCAGAAGGCGATCAGCACTGAAGATTAGCAGTAGGCTCTGCAGTAAAGGCCATAGGTCATATCGACAAACCAGATCAAGTTCAGGAAAACCGATCCTGCCAGCTCATGCAGATAACCGAGCACTCTTTAGTCAGAAGGTGATCAGACTAGAGTTTTAGTGGTTCATAGCTCCACAGAAAAAGCGATCACAGATCCCAGTTCAAGGATTTAAAAGGAACATCTCCAGCTCACGAGGTTTACGAAACCGAGTATCGCCGAAACAGAAGGTTATCAGTTAGGCGATTAGGTGGTATGCATCCACCATACCCAAAGGCACCCGGGACAGACCGAAAGCGTCTTTAAACTATCGTCTAGGCTACAGACCGAGATGTCTTTAAACTATTCTCAAGGCTACAGACCGTGACGTCTTAAAACTATCTTTTCAGAGTTTTACTTTTGTCCCAGAGGTACAGCAGACGAAAGAGTCGAGCGTAGCTCCTCGAGTAGACGCCAAGGCCGAACGGCATTAGTTCAAGGATAGACCGAGATGTCTAAAAACTATCAGAGGTCCTAAGCATGACACAAAACTGCCTATTCAGAGTTTTACAGAATCAGATCCGAGATCACGCTTAAAAGCGGGGTCAAAGAAGATATGAAGATTTTGTAGAAGCAAGAAGAGTCCAGACCGGTCTCTTAAGTTTTCTTTTCGCCGGTCATTCCCCTGATTTTCGACGCTTTCATTAGCAGTTCGAAATTTGGTTTTCTACCTTCCAGACTCGCGAAGTTTGGATTGCACCGCGTCCCTATAAAGTTTCTCGGAAAAAGGCTCGTTTTTTTTTCGACTCCCCTTTTCCCTTCGTTGGCTCGTCGGGACGCCTCGCCCTAAAAGCGGGGTAGAGGTTATATCTTGGGATCCGAGCAGAAGAGCAAGGATCACAAGAAGACAAGGACGAATGACGAGTGAACACGAGGAGAGAGGACGAAGTCTTTGAAGGAATGAATCCAAAGGAACTTCAAACTTTTCAAACTTTTCTGACTTCAGCAGCTATGCAGCAAATAGCAAGGAGTTACGAGTTAAGCAGCTATGCAAAGAAATAGCAACCCCCCTATGCCCCTTTCTCTTCTTATGCTTTTCATCTTTTCTTACTACGAGTTTATTTATTACAGGACGAACCCTCTGGTCCAATGATGGGCATTCAGAGATTTGGCTCGCTTGGAGCTCTCGCCCTAAAAGCGGGGTAGTGTTACGGCTCCAGCCTAACACGACGGTCGCACGTGACCGTGGGAACTTCAGAGTGCGTGATGCGCTGGTCACATGATCAGTTGCACGTGATCGTGCGAACGAGTAACCAGATAAGGCAAGCCCT
>JBBPJW010001171.1:0-14467 GCA_038088935.1 Pulveroboletus aff. viridisquamosus
AGATAAGATCAAAGAAAGCGGTCAAAGATAGTAAATAGTAAAGAGAACTTAGCTTAGAGTAAAAATGAAAAATAGCCCCTATCTAAGTAGTGCCAGTGTATAACAAAAATGGGATATTGAAGGTGGGGGACAAGAAGGCATTGGTATTTGAAGACATGGTTACTTGGGAGTGGAGCAGGATTTGGATTTCTTGGTTTGAATGATACAAGGGAGAGAGGCAATGGAGGAAGTTTCAAGAGAGTGCCACTTTTTATAAGCAGCCAAGAGTTCAAAAGCATTACTGAAATTGAACTCAGCTTTTCACAAGTCTTTTTCCACTGAGTAACCCTTCCATTGGATCAGGAAGGAGCAGAAAGAAGGCAAGCTGCAATGTTTTAATATCTGCTTAACTTTATATTCTTCTTGACCTTCTATAAGGTTCAGAGATGGAGCCAGGAAATTCTTCCTGTGGATGTCATTTTTGCAATAGGGCAATAATAATGAAGCATGGAAGATCAGATGGATCTTCTAGGTTAAGAGGAGGCAGAGTTTATAAGTTACTGGAAAAAGCACTTTGATATATTATATACTCAAAAAAGTGCAATCTGAATACTACCAGTAACCAGTAAGTGACAGGCAATTGAATAACAAGAGGGCTTTTAAGATAGTGGCTCCAAACTAGGCTTGTGAGTCTTGGTGAGGGATAATTCAAGTTAACACTAGTAACTAGTGCTTAGGCCATAAAAGAAGAAGAAGGAGCTACCTGGGTTAACTCAGAGTATAAGCCCAAGTAAAGGAATAAGTGAATGATATAAGTGATCAAGACTAAAGAGACTCCAGGTCTTGCCTACCCTGTATATATATTGTTAGGAAGACATAGCCTTATATATAGGATAAGTAACCTACTATCTATATAGCCAATAGCAGTAACTTCTCATATCTTTTTAAATAGGAAATGGGGCATAGGGCAATGAGTAAGAAATGAGGCAGTGGTCTTATGGATCAAGGAATATAGAAGAGAAGCCATACCCATGAGAATGTGGAAGAATGGAAGATACTCAGGATCAATGGATATGAGTATGGCATGGCTGCCATAAGGCCAAGGAGATCTATCTAGATCTCTGCCACAGATCAGATCCTAATCTAGATCCTTGAGATCAGATGTCATTGGTATTAATCTAAGATCTCATCTGAGATCTGCCACATCATGTGATTAACCCATAAGTGGGGAATACTCTGATATAATAAACCAAACCTAAGCCTAGGGTTTATCCTTATAAGGCAGGTGAGTCCCATAGTCACATGAGTAAACTGTTAGTGTTTGCTAAGTGCATACATGGTGATGGTAAAGAGTCCTTCCCTTTTTGGTGTGAATTTGGGATTAGTAATAGAGTATTTCAGATTCTGTGCTTCTAGCCAAATCTTTATTCCCTTGATAAAGAAAATAAACTTACAGTTGATGCAAAAAGCCATTACCTGGCATATAAGGTCATGGGCAGCCAAGGTTTTATCTCTAGCTATGGTCAAGTGTTTTAACCTGTTAGCAATGGCAGACATCAAGGTTTTGGGGATTATCAAAGAAAGGGCATGGGGTTCATAGCCCATCAGAAGGATGTTATGCACCATAAGATTATGGTGCCACAAGCTCACAAGGATTTGAAAAGGATAAGAAAGAAGTTTTGAGTTAACATGAGTAATATACAAGTGCTCAAGACTGGAGTCTTAAGATGGTAAGGCTACAGTATTTAAACTACAGTGCACTGTGCATGGACCAAGTCCCTGATGGAAATATTCCCATACATGTGGGATGGGGATCAAAAAGAAGAGAAGCATTCTTGGAAACTATCAAAGGTCCAGCTTTTGTAAAGGAAGAGAAGAAGCAGAAATGAAAAAAAGCACAGGGTCTTTAGACATGAGGCTAACCCTATGCCCTAGATCATGTGACCCATCATGTGCCCTGATAAGATAAAAGATTAAATAACCTTGTGGTAAAGATAAGATAAGATCACATAATCAAGAAAAAGAAAAAGAAGTCATAATAGAGGAAGAATGGTAATTGATTTGTTATGGAGTGGGGGCAGCAGTTGTGTGTAAACTCAGCATGGGAGATGTTTTCTGCCCACTTGGGCAGGTTAGCTTTGCAGAAGATGTAAAGGTAGATCTCAATTTTTTGGTTCACTCACTTAGTCTCTTCATCAGACTGAGGGTAATATGCAGTGGACAAGGTAAGGTCATAGTTGAGGAGTTTCCCCAACTCTTTGGCAAAGGCAGAGGTGAATTGTGGGCCTTGGTCAGAGATAATTTTATCATACAAACCAAAGCACTTGTAGACTTTCTCAAAGAAAAGCATAGCTATTCCTTTAACAGTGGTGATTTTCTTGGTGGAGACAAGAACTATCCCCTTTGTAAGCCTATGGTCAACCATAACCAACAGGGAGTCAAAGTCATCAGATTGGGGAAGATCAGTGATCAGATTACAAGAGATTTGCTGGAAAGGACAAAGAGCCCATGTAAGAATGGGATGAAGAGTGGATGCAGAGGGGTGTGTATTGACCTTGTGTTGCTGGCAGACAGCACAACTGTCAATGCATTTATGAACATAGGTGGCAAGACCAGGCCACTAGAATTCTTGTTGGACTAGCATGTAGGTCTTTAAGTAGCTGAGGTAACCAGTGGTTTCATGGTCATGACAGCAGAAGAGGATCAAGTGATAAAGTTTTGTGTTAGAAGGGATATACACATGGTTGCAATATATAAGCAGGGTGTCTTGGAGTTTCCAGTTGCAGAAGTGAGACTGGAGGCCATTGCATATGGGGCTGTCCTATTTTGAAGGATAAAGAGGCAAAGAGGGTCATTCACCTGGTACTTGTAAATGTGAGTATAAAGGGTAGCATTAATGATGTAGCAGAAGATGGTCTCTGGAAGCAGGGTAACTTCCAAGTTGTCCACAGAGAAGTCCAGGCAAAGATCTGGATGGTGAGAGAGGGCATTAGGCCCAGCAAGAAAGAATCCAGCAATGTGGTAAAGCTGAATATCAAAGTCAGCAAGATCAAAAAGCCAATGGGCTTGTCAATAATTAAGTGTCTGGAGGGTACAGAAATAGATAAGGTTTTTGTGGTCAGTAAAGACCTGAACTGTTATGGCTCCAGCCTAACACAGCGGTCTCACGTGACTGTGGGAACTGTAGAGCACGAGATGTGCTGGTCACATGATCAGTTGCATGTGACCGTGTGAACAAGTTGCCATACAAGGCAAACCCTAGGCTAAGGTCTAAGTCCTATTCCCTATATCAGAGTATTCCTTTAAGCACACCTTAGTTATGATGTGGCAGATCTCTAGATGAGATCTGAATCTATCCGATGACATCTGATCTATTGATCTAGATTAGGATCTGATCTGTGGCAGAGATCCAGATGGGATCTCCTTGACCACCAGGCAGCCACACCTCTCAGGGCTAGTGCTTTCTCTTTCATTCCCCACCCTTGATCCATGAGGCCACTGCCTCACTCCTACCTCACACCCCATGCATTCCTTCAATATCTATTAGAGGTATGAGCCCCTTATGCTATTGGTGATCCATAGATAGTGTACTTAGGGTAGGCCCCCCTGTACATGGTCTGTGCACCATGGTTGGCAATATATAAGGCAGGGGGTGCAAGCTGAGGTTTCCTCAGTCTTGCTCTCTTGACCTCTAGGCTAGAACCTACAGTGGTAATCTAAGACCTGATCCTAGCGGATCCCTCTTCAGCTCTCGCTTACTGCCTGGCCCCTGGGTTTATACAAGAGTCCCTGGCTCCAACTATCATTGCCTAGTTGTAGCCACTAGAACAAAAGCTACACAGAAGAGAGTTCGAGGAAGGAGTGTACACCAAGGTGTTCAAGTATCAAGGCATAACGGATAGTCATCTGTTTCATGAACTGCATGGGAAGAGCTCTGGAGGTATTGCCTCCAGGCTTTCAGAACACAGATAATTATGAGAAGTTCATAATCATAGATATCATAGTTTCTCTTGGCAGGGGAGAAGGTTTGTGAGAGATAGAAACAGGGGTACCAGTCTCCATTGGTATTGGTTTGAAGAAGGATGTCACTGGATACATATGCAGAGGCATCTGTGGTGATAGTAAATGGGTAAGAGAGGTTGGGGAGTTAAAGGACTGGTTGGAAGAGGAAAAGCACTTTGAGTGAATCAAAGAACTCTTGACAGGAGGAAGACCAGGACCAAGGAGCCATTTTCTTGATGAGATCAAGAAGTAGGTAAGTGATGGAGGAGTAGTTAGGGATGAATTGCTAGTAGAAGTTGGCAAAGCCAAGAAAAGAACAGATATCTTTAACCTTCTGAGGGATGGGCCATTTGGTGATTCCATTGAGTTTTATGGGGTCCATGGTAAGTTGTCCTGGTTGAATGACCATTCTGAGGTATTCCACAGATATGGAAGTGAAGGTGCATTTCTTTAACTTAAGATAAAGATCAAGTTTTGCCATGCATTTGAAGAAGCAGGCAGTGTAAAGGCAGTAAGTTTCAGTGTTGGGGAAGGAGATAAGGAGATTGTCCATGTAGATAACTAACCAGCCTTCTGTGATCATATCATGAAAGGAATCATTCATGAAACACTAAAACATGGCAGATAAGTTGTTTAGGCCAAAAAACATTACCATTGGCTCAAAGAGTCCTTTATGGGTAATAAAGGCTGCTTTCCATTGGTGTCTGTCCTTGATATGAATATTGTTATATCCCCAGCAAATATCAAATTCAGTGAATAACTTTGCTTCATGAAGCTTGTTGATAAGGTCAGAGATGAGAGGAAGTGGGTATGCATTATGTTTGGTATGTTCATTGAGATATTGATAATCTTGGCAAGGATAGAACTTACCATCCTTCTTCTTAATAAAGAAAAAGGAAGATGCTTGGAGAAAATTGGATGGTTGGATTTTTCTGGCCTAAAGGTTTTCTTCCAGGAACTCTTTGGTTGCCTGGAACTCAGGTGGGGACAAGGGGTAGACCTTGCCTATTTTAGGGATGAAGGTGTCCTTAAAATTAATCTTATGATCATAGAGTCTGCTGGGTAACAGATAATCAAGGGTTTTTGTGGTGTTTAAAAATACAGACACAAACTCCTGATATTCTGGAGGAAGTTCTATCTTGGATTGAGCCTTTTTGACTTTGATGGCAAGCTCAGTGGAGGTAGTGAGCTTCACAACAGTGACTGATGGCAAGAATGTGAAGCATGCATTAATGACTTACAAGGAGTGTTATTGGTAGAGACAGTCTTGGAGAGACTTCTTAGGGGTGGTATATTGCAAGTAATTGACAAAGTATTCTTTGTTGTTAAGCCAGGGAGTGAGGAGGCAGAACAATAAAGTTCCTTTGAGATGTCTGCAGCAAAGAAAATGGTAAGAGTGCTACTCTTTCAATCAACAGAGAGGTTGGCATCTTTCAGCCAGAGGAGTCTGAGAATCATGGTCTTCTTGCCATATTCCATGACATAGCAAAGAACCTTGGAGGTAAAATATTGGATGTGAAGAGTAACTTTGCAGATATGGGTAATTCTTCCCTTGCTGTTGGTGAAGATGTCCACATTTCAGACATGAAGGGCTTGAAGAAGACAAGTGGTTGGAAACTTGTGGTGGGACACAAATTCCCAGTCAATACAGTTGATGAAATGGCAGCAGCTGTCCTTTCCTCATGTCTCAATGCTGACCAGTGAACAATTTTTCTAAGAGCTGTGGTTTTGTGCTAGTATCACAGAGAACTAGACAAAAGGAATAAAAGAAGAGTCAAGTGCCTTGTATAAAGCTCTAGAGCTTAAGTGTGCAAGACTGGGAAAATCCCAGCTTGTGCCAGCCCTTTATATATGGTACAGGTATGCACACAGACCATGTAACTAGGGTCTGCCCTAAACTATGCTTCAGTAAGCAGTCCAATGGCAATAAGGGAGCAAGTATTTTAGCAGTACCTCATGGTAGCTGCCAGGCAATGATATCATGGTCTAGAATGTTCTACAATGTGAAATGTGAAAGTGTAAAGAGTGAAAAGGTGAAAAGATGAAAAGGTGAAAGTTCCCAGGGACACATGATGTGAAAATGAAAAAATGATTATAACAGTTGATTTGGGCACCATTATCAACTAAAGCAGAGATGTCTATGACTTTTCTTGGGCACTTGGGTGGAGAAACTTGTATGGGAATTCAGATTGCTTTCCTAGATTGTAATATAAGTACAGGAGCACAAGAAAAAGTGGGAGCACCTTGTGTAGGGGAGATACTCTGATCTAAAAATCCACTCTTCCAACTTTGACCTCTTCTTTATTACTAACCTCTTCTATTCCAGTTGGTTCTTTGGCAGAATTCTTTTTTACTTGAGGAGTTTTCTTCAGCATGCTAGAAGAGGGAGAAGGAAAGGCCAAGCACTTGTCAGCAGAGTAACCAGGTTTTTGGCAATGGAAACAGAGCCAGTTCTTTCAGCAGTGCTCTCATTCCTGGAGGGTAAGTTTGTTGAGCTTTATGAAGTCAATATCCATTGCATTCAGATCTCTTTCAATCCAAGGGGTTGAGGGGGTGGCAGAAGTCCAGGTAAATGCCCTAGAAGTCTTTTTTTATTGTTTAATGACCTTGAATCATTCATTGGTACTGTTGAAGTGGGCAGCTTTGAGGTATCAGTCTGTGATCTTGGTAGATATGGTTTCCATGGAGTGGATGCAATGAGATATTCAAGGGGCTAGTCCTATCTCATAGTAGCTGATTAGGATGGCATTGTTTTGATCTTGGAAGTTATAGCATGATTCTGAAATTCAGCTGTATACTTCATAAGGGGAGGAGTCCATTCTTCTTTCTTGTTAAGTCACATCTGCATGTTGGCCAGCCAGTGGATGGCTGAGCTGACCATGTCCTGGTTCTAAAACACTGCCAGGAAGGCAGTGATCAGATCTGTGAAAGAGCCCATGGTTACTGAGGTGCCCTTGATGCATTGTTTGTGGTAGGTGGTGGCCCAAGATTGGGCAAGGCCCTTGGTCATGTAGGAGAGAGTAAAGGCAATTCACTTCTCATCAGTATTGTATACAGATTGGTTGATGAAGAGGTAAAACTGGATGGAATCCATCCAGATTTTAGCTTTGGACCTGTCTCCATTGTAGTACTCCAGGGTACTAAGATGAAGCTTGGTAGGTTTAGCAGTGGTGGAAAGGTCAGACATGGTGGTTCTAGAAAGGGAATGGAGGGGGCAGTGGTAAGTCAGAGTAGAAGAAGGTGGAGCAGGGGCACTCAGGATCTGTAGAGAGGTCACAAGTTCATGGGCTAGAGTTTGGTCAAATTTCTGTTTCTTAGTGAAGGGAATAAGAATATTACCAAGGGGATCTTCTAGTAAGAAAGGACAATAGTGTTATAGTCCGCTTTTTCAAACTTTCAATCACGTGACTTTATCTTTCTGTCCACGTGGTTATCTAATCTTTTATCTTATCAGGGCACATGATGGGTCACATGACAGGTCTAGACCTAGGGCTCAGGGTTAGCTTCTTGCCTTCCTGCCCCCTTTCATTTCCGTCGTTCTTCCATTTCAGAAGCATTGAGTTCTTTCAGCCATTGGCTATTCTTATGATGCCTTCTCTTCTTTTTGATCCCTGAACAGGGTCCATGGGAAATTTCCCATCAGGGTCTTGGTCCGTGCACTGTAGCTATATCTATATAAACTGTAGCATAGCGTCTCAAGAGTCCCCAGTCTTGAGCACTTGTACCTCTAGTGCAGTGCCTCTCTAGTACTCCTTGCTTAATCATATCACATTCTCATCTCTTCATTGTAACCATCATTGATAAGCCCTGGACTAGGGTTAGCAATGCTCAACACCGAAATTGCTTGCAACACTTGCTCAAGACTCCCTTACTAGTCTTCGGGCTTCAAGAATAGTAAACCATACGTTCCCATGAGAAGAGTATATCCATGGGGACACGAACAGAAATTAACCAAATTTATTGAAGAAGCAATAATAGGCTTTGAGGACAATGAACAAGGGAGGATTTCTTTTCAGAAACGATTTGACGCCTTTGACGAGCAAACACTAAAAGACTTCACCACAAAAGGCAGAGATCGAAAGGAAGCGGTAACCGACAGACTTAAATCACTCCGCCCCTCTACATCACTAAAGACAGTAAACCGACGTCCCCAGATCGTAGCCCGCCATATCCACCCCATTCAACCAGCTTTGGGAAGAGGAACTAGAGCACTCGTTCAACTCACCAGAGCAGAACGAACTGGAGTTAGGGTCAACACTGATAGACCAAGAACCCCTTTCCCCCATTTCACACCTCCACCCCCTCTTCTGCCCTTTGACCCCTGGACCGATGTCTGGGACTTCGGATACTGGCGCTATGATGAAGGAATTGGCCAACAAACTTTCCAGGATGGGAGGTTCGAGGAAGATTCGAGACCCTGGTACCTGGAACGGGGATAAGACTAAATGGCGTAAATGGTTTGTGCTCCTGTCCATTTGGATAGTCGAGCAGGAGTGGAAAACTAACCGCCAGCAGTGCGCGGCGGTTTTGTCGAGATTAGAAGGAAGAGCCAAGGGTTTCGTGCAGATAACTCTCGAAAAATACATCACGGCCGAAACAGAATATGACCGACAAGGAAGACCACTCGGAGACACGGCCTGGCCCGACTTCGGTGGCATTGCGCTGGAAATGCGCACTTATTTCAGAATCCAGGAAATGGCACATGATGCCATGAAGAAACTTGAGGGTTTACGCCATGGAAACTCTATTGACGAATACTTGCAGGCTTTCGAGGTTTTGAGAAAGGACGCGGGGATTAGTTTGGAGCATGCCGCTAAACTAGTTTGCGAACAGGTGCACTACAGGGTGTACCAACAAGCCATCATGCAAGGTATCAAAGAAGACTTCTTTGATTTAATTGAACAGATGCATACAATCGGAAGAGGTTTCAAAAGAATGGCGGTAGAACGTGCCGCTCCCTGGTTCCCCTCCCATTTCCAGTCTCCTCGGGGCCCCCCTCCTAATTTCATGCCCACCCCCAGATTCACCGCTACGGGTACCCAGCCGGGCCAAGGAGCCCCAATGGATATAGACCGTCAAGGAACTGCTCCCACCAATCTGCAGATCCGCACCTGCTACAAGTGTGGAAAGCCGGGGCATTTGGCCCGAGACTGCCGAGGACAGTTTAATCCCTCAGCCCCCTGACCTTCCAACAATTTTGGAAGGGGATCACAGCAACCAGCGCAAAGGCAGCAAACAGCCCAAGCGCAATATGTCCAACCAATTCGCTTCAGAGAATTTTCGCCACCTGATAAGGACGGGTGGCAATCGGCTGAACCTACAGGTATCGGCCCAGTATATAACATGGTGGATGCTGCTCGCTTCCAAGAAATCCCAGCCACTTCGTGGGGAAGTATGGAAGAGGCACGGGCGTACTTTAAGGATCTGTTCGAGACGGAGCAGAAACATAAGGAGGCAGGAAAAGAATAGGGAGACTTGATCAGCTAGAGTCAGGACTCCCCGTATGTAATTCACTTTATCTTCCTGAAACTTTTAATATGTCCACAATGAAATGGGACAAAGTTCCTTCCGTGACGGCATCTCGATTGAGCGTGGCCCTGGAAATAGGGTGCTTGATTCCGTCAAAAAATACTAACGGACATTTAATTGCTATAGGAAGTAATGAGAAAAAAGATCTAGCAAAACTATTTAACAGAATACAAAGAGAAGAATTAGGGATAAGTATCAAGATAGATGGAGAAATAAGAGGAAAAGAAGGACTAAAAATGGAATCATGTGGTTTGACTCACGGTATCATTGACTCAGGAGCCTCTGTCACCTTTATAGATATAAAATTTGTGAAAAAACACCGACTTCATGAAAAACCTATGCCAACACCTCTAATTGTATACAACGCTGACGGAACTGAAGGTTCCATTGGTAAAGTCACTAACTATGTAATAATTTATATAGCAATCAAAGGAGCCAATGGAAGATGGCACCAAGAACGAATTCTAGCCTACGTTTCGGAGTTAGGATCTCTCGACCTACTTATAGGTTACGATTGGTTCACAAGGCATAACCCTGAAATTGATTGGGTAGAAAAGAAAATAAACTTCTCTAGGTGTACTGCGGACTGCGAATCACATTTAATAACGCGAAGGGTAACTGCAGAAGAGCAAACACAACTAGAGAAAGAAGTACCTCGAGAATTATGGGAATTCCTAACAGTCTTTTCACAGCATGAATCCGAATGCATGCCCACCTGAAAACCCTGGGATCATGCTGTTGAACTAAAAGAAGACTTCATTCCAAAAAAGGGTCGTATTATTTCACTTTCAAATGAAGAAATGAAAGAAGTACGAGAATTCGTCGAGAAGGAGATGAAGAAAGGGTATATCCGTCCCTCTAAATCTCCACAGACGTCCCTGGTGTTCTTTATTGGGAAGAAAGATGGTGGTAAACGAATGGTAATAGATTATCACTATCTAAACAAACACACAATCAAGAACAACTATCTGTTGCCACTCATTCCAACACTAATCGATAGGCTAAACGGTGCAGATATGTTCACTACCCTCGACTTGCGATGGGGGTATAACAACATTCGCATGAAGGAAGGCGATGAATGGAAAGGAGCCTTCACCACACCAATTGGCGCATACAAGCCGCTAGTAATGTATTTCGGGATGTGCAACTCACCAGGAATGTTTCAGGCCATGGTGAATGATATTTTTCACGACATGTGGGAACATGTTGTCATTTACATTGATGACATCATGATCTTTACACAAGGAAAGAACCGAAGTCAACATCTGGAAATCGTTGCAGAAGTATTAGGTCGTCTTCATGACCATGATCTTTTCCTCAAACCGTCAAAATGTCACTTTGCCCAAGACAAGGTTGATTACTTGGACATGGTTGTATCTAGAGAGGGGGTACAGATGCAGCTAAATAAAACAAGCACAGTGTGAAATTGGCCAATCCCAAGAACCGTCAAACAAGTTCAAGCCTTTTTAGGACTTGCTAATTATTATCGCAGATTTGTACCATATTTTGCAGATATAGCTCGCCCCCTCAACTCCCTTACCAAGAAAGATGCCAAATTCGAGTGGACGACGGAGTGCATGACTGCATTTGTCCGTCTCAAGACCATTCTTACTTCCGAACCGCTACTTTGTTATCCCGATTCCTCCAAACTGGTTTGCATAGAAACAGACGCTTCGGATGTCGCCATCGGAGCTGTAATATCATATCAGCAAGATGATGGTCTCTGGTGACCTGCAGCTTATATCTCCCACTCCCTTGATGCTGCAGAATTAAACTACCCTATCTACAACAAAGAACTCCTTGCTGTCATTTGTGCTCTTCGCGATTGGTGTCATTATTTAATTGGAAGAAACTCTTTTGAGATCTGGACAGATCACAAGAATCTCGAATATTGGAAATGTCCACAAGACCTGTCCCCTCGCCAAGCACGGTGGCAGGCTACTCTTGCGGAATTCAATTTTACGACGTGTTACAAACCAGGGTCCACCAATGGTAGAGCGGATGCTTTATTGTGCCGACAGGACCATTTTACCAATAAACCCGAAACCAATAAACAAGCTACCATGCTTCCTCCTCATCTTTTCCAACGTCTTGTTTCTTTTTCCTCTTCTTTTTTCTCTCGTGTCCAACAAGCTTCTGTCGACCT
This sequence comes from Pulveroboletus aff. viridisquamosus, assembly GCA_038088935.1. Taxonomy (NCBI): domain Eukaryota; kingdom Fungi; phylum Basidiomycota; class Agaricomycetes; order Boletales; family Boletaceae; genus Pulveroboletus; species Pulveroboletus aff. viridisquamosus. The sequence goes on from JBBPJW010001171.1 coordinate 11,657, forward strand.
TTGTCTTTCCAACACCTGGTGATATAGTCCAGAAAGCAAGGTCTATTTAAACAACAGACTCCAAGTTTTTATTCCCGAACCTCTACAAGTAGAAGCACTTAATCCTTTTCATTCATCTCTATTAGGCGGTCATGCGGGTCAGACCCGCACCAAGCAACTATTATCTCGATATTATTATTGGCCTGGGCTCAAGAATGACGTCACAAATTTCGTTTCCCATTGTTCAACTTGCGCAACGTCCAAAGGTTCAGAAGCCATTATTCCTATATGACCTCTTCCTATAGCGTCCACCCCGTGGACTGACATATCCGTGGATTTTGTCACCGGACTTCCAGATTCAAAGGGCTTCAATGCCATCATGGTAGTAGTAGACCGATTTTCTAAAGAAGTTGTCTTTATTCCATGCCTTTCATCTCTTTCCTCCCTTTATGTAGCAGAACTATTTAGGGATAATGTATGGTCAAGACATGGTCTCCCATCCTCTATGGTCTCGGATAGAGGACCACAGTTTGTTTCAGAATTTTCAGAGCAGCTGAACGAGATACTTCAAATCAAACAGAAGATCTCTATGGCGTATCACCCTCAAACGGATGGCCAGACAGAGCGGATAAACAGGGAGCTTGAACAGTATTTAAGGAATTTCATTGCCAAGCGACAGGAATCGTGGGCAGATTGGATCAAAATAGCGGAGTATCACCATAATAATTCTTATTCAACCTCTACGAAAACGTCACCCTTCAAAATTACCAAGACATATTATCCTAGGCTTGGTTTCGAAGCTCCGTTGGATACAAATCCCTCTTCCCATTTTCTTCACGAAATGGCAAAGTCATTCAAGGATGTACAAGAGGCCTTAAAAGAAACGCAGGAATGGATGAAGAAGCAAAATACGACCACACTCCCTACATATACTAAAGGGCAGCAAGTGCTTCTATCCACAAAAAACCTCACACTTCCATATCCATCAAAAAAGCTCACAAAGCGATGGATAGGCCCATTTACCATTATAGACGTCATTCCACACGCTGTTTGCTTGAAACTCCCCTCTACAATGCGCATCCATCCTACCATTAATATTTCGTGCATCAAACCCTATCTCCCTTCACTTCGCGGACAGGATATCCTCACTCCTGATCCGATTCTGGTCACCGAGGAAGGTCATGAGGAGTATGAAGTTGACCATATAGTCGACTCTCGTATTCGCAAGGGTAAACTGGAATATCTTGTACACTGGATGGGTTATGAAGAGACTGATCGCACCTGGCAATCAAAGGACGATTTAGCTCACTCTCCAGACCTAATCAAAGAATTCCATAAATTAAACCCCTCTGCTCCTCGTCGTCTTTTCACCACCGATCTCACCACTTTCCATTCATTATTTCAGCCATATGAAAACCATACTGAAACAGCTGCGCTCTTCGTGTCTCGTCTGAAATCCGAGACCTAGAAGAGGGGATAGTGTTATAGTCCGCTTTTTCAAACTTTCGATCATGTGACTTTATCTTTCTGTCCACGTGGTTATCTAATCTTTTATCTTATCAGGGCACGTGACGGGTCACATGACAGGTCTAGACCTAGGGCTCAGGGTTAGCCTCTTGCCTTCCTGCCCCCTTTCATTTCCGTCATTCTTCCATTTCAGAAGCATCGAGTTCTTTCAGCCATTGGCTATTCTCATGATGCCTTCTCTTCTTTTTGATCCCCGAACAGGGTCCATGGGAAATTTCCCATCAGGGTCTTGGTCCATGCACTGTAGCTATATCTATATAAACTGTAGCATAGCGTCTCAAGAGTCCCCAGTCTTGAGCACTTGTACCTCTAGTGCAGTGCCTCTCTAGTACTCCTTGCTTAATCATATCATATTCTCATCTCTTCATTGTAACCGTCATCGATAAGCCCTGGACTAGGGTTAGCAATGCTCAACACCAAAATTGCTTGCAACAAATAGGCTAGGGTTTCTTCTGTTTCAGAAGAATCAAGGGTGTCTTCTGCAGGGGATGATCTGTGTTTGCCCCAGAGGAAGTCAAGAAACATGGGTTGCTTGGATGATATGGTGGGCAAGCTATAGTAATGGTAGTCATGAAAGTTATGCTACTTCTTTTGTTATGCTAGGCCTGGGTAGGGTCAGGCATAGACCTTCTGAAGAGGGAACTGCAAGAGGGTGAGCTCAATGAAGGGTTAGCTCATGGACAAGGAGTGGTATAACACAAGGATAATACTGGTTAAAATGGCAACTTCTAGCCATCCTGCCTTGATACTTGAAACTACCTTGATGAATGCTCCTAAGTCTGTCCTGGAAAGCTGATAGGGCTTTTAGCTAGTGGCCCCTAACTAGGCAAATAGAGAATGGATGAATTCCTGGGCCCTTGTATAAACCAACAGCCAGCAGCACTAGTGTTGAAACTAGCCTGTATAACCAGCCTAAAGGTCAAGAGAGCAAGACTGGGTTTCCCCAGCTTGCATCCCCTGCCTTGTATATTGCCAATGCATGTGCATGGACCAAGTACAGGGAGCCTACCCTAAACCTACACTATCTATGGATATCAATAGTGTAACTGGCTCTATAGTAAATAAGGGGAATGCATGGATTAGGAATAAGGAGTAAGGCAGTGGCCTTATAGATCAAGGGTAAGAAATGGAAGAGAAACCACACCATGAGGATGTGGGAGAATAGAAGCACACTGGTTCTGTTACGACTCTGAAGATCAGAGACTACACCTAGACTATGACTGAGGAGTTGGAACACTGAAAGGGGGAAATCCTAATGGGAGGCTCTGTAGTGGAGCAACCGAGGAGCTACTGATGATGGCGACG